>JABFYK010058529.1:1535-13610 GCA_018849495.1 Termitomyces sp. T123_Mx157 | reverse complement strand
AGACCCTTCGACTTACCCTTGTTTAGTTGTTCATCTGACATGCGCACGAATCCGATTCGCTCGACTTCACCTCGACTTCATCAACGTCTTGAAGAACCTTTTTTCATGAGCTTCTGCCTCGGGTAATCCTCGGGTCTTGGTATCCAGACAAACAAGTTGAAGGTCTATCGTTATGAAACGTGCTGTGACCACCAAACATCCTCCATCAGCGTTGTTGCTGGCAATGGTGTTCTCTGGTAAATATTCTTCCAAGCTGTATCCTGATAAAGACTTGCTTTTGTTCTGAACGGGGATTGAAGCAAAATAACTTCAATGTACAAGTGCCGGTTCGTCAGCGGCCATTTTCCTTGATTTTGCATGGTTACAGATCGAAGCTTCCTCGAATTGCTGAGCGCTGGACAATTTAAAGTCATATCAGTAGTAAAAGACATTCTGTCTCAATCACGCCAGAGATCCTCCCCCGGTTTTTCTAATGGTTGTTTTTGAATCCTTCGTCGCAGCGACCATAACCTCCTTTCTAGCCCCGATCGTTTCTCGTCCAATTTCGAGAAATAAATCATCCAAGATCAGAATGCCCTTGACAGATGCCAAAAAGACGGTGACATCAGCTTTGAAAACCCTTCGATCGGTTCAGGAGATACTTGATAAGCCATTGCACAACAAACTCTTTGACGACTGTCAAAAGTTAGTGATTCTTCCATTCGCCTTTTTAATGCTGAGTTTCCAGCTCTTAATCCATAGAATAAGCACAAGTATAGATATTCTTCTCAAGGCTAGCAATGAAGATATGAACGTCTTTACCAAAAGCCGGCGTTACCGTAAAATGGTGAAACAAGCCCGTAATACACATGAGGCATGCCTCGGCTTGGCTTTCAGAATTCAGGTACTTATCCCTAGCCAATTATACATGGAAAATCATTGATCGAACATTGGATAGGAAGCCTCCCTGAGAGCACAGATCGAAGAGAACAATAAACCTGCCAACATAAGAGCAAAGGAAGAAGAGGCAGCCATTGCTTTCATGGAACGTCAGGTCAGGTTACAAGAAGCAATGTGGAGTTTCCGGGAGCTCTGTGGAGGTAAGCTATAATCAGATGTAGGAAGGCAATTCGCCACTCACAAAGACATCCTAGGTTCCGGGTCACAAAGTTCTTTCTCGTCGAGTCTTGGTGAGATGACCGGCGAAGCAGGACATGCTGGCGCGCCTATGTACATCTAATTCCGCTGCCTTGGATATTCTGAAGTCCTATGTATGAATAGAAATAAGTACGGCTTGAATTCATCATCGTAATATTCAAAAAGTAGTCAGTGAATACTTGGATCATTGCAGCTTCTCAATCAGCCTCTGTCGTTATCACAAAGTGTATTGAATCGGTCTCGCGATTGAACTCTCACTCGGTGGTGCAATTCTAGATCTATTACAAGCCCTCATCACGATGTCGATATTTGCTGTTGTCGTGTTCATGTTGTGAAGTGTGATCATATTTCCTGACCCCTCTATAACTCTATCATGAAGCTCTTTTTCATAGCCAACAGCTGCTACATACTATACCTCATGCGCTACCACTTCCGTTCAGCCTCCTTGTCGACCGAGAGACCCAAAATGGCGAGAAACACATCTATCCGCATTCTGAATGTTACAAATCTCTTTTCAGAGTGCAAAGCACAATTCAATATATTATCTCTTTGAGACTATCTGTACCTTGTCATCTACCAAGCTCAATATCCAACTTTGTATTGTCTTGCACAAGATATTCTAACAATTACTCTTCAGTTAGCCTCGGTTGCAGCTCTTGAATTGTTCTAATACATTTTTAGGGTCTGCTGTTGCTGTTGAATGTATATTTCAGGAGGACTGGATACTATTTCACTTTGTCGGGCTAGTTTGCATCCTTCTTGAAAGCTGTGCGAGAATTCCAGGATCAAGTATGCTGATACAAAGCTCCATGTCTTGATTAGCAGCATCTTTGTTGCAGAGAAACCATGCTGTGAGCAAAAAATAGTCATTATAAAGATCTTGAACATGCCATGCCAGATTAAAACGTAAGAAATTAACATGTCAAAAGTTTGATATGTTCAAAAGTTTGTCAGAAACTCCTTCTTGAATCAGATGATTTTTTTGCATTAAAATATCAGGATACACAGGTAAGACTGCAGGCAACCATACAAACATAGGAAGATTGTTGGAAGTTCTATCCTATAAGCACAGAGTAAGTCTAAATCCTCAGTCTCCATATAATCAACTCAATTCATGCATACCTATAAACACAAAGTCTAAAACTATGGTATGTCCGTCAAAGGACTCGACGATAAACAGCTCCGCTCTCCAGTTCTCAATGTTTATGAAGATTTTCATAATTTCAGGAAATAAAACACTGGATCATGCAATGGATATACAGGATCAAGGGTGTTCCTGCTATACCCAATGCTTAATATGTGCTAATGCACTTATCTGCATGCTGTGTGATTAAGTACTACTCCGGTCGTTTACATTGCTTAGAGTCTCCGCTCAATCGCTCCAATAGATGAGGTTGAATAAACTTTTTCTGATCTCTTTGATCTTTAGCGCACACTGGGCTAGTTCCAACGAAGATAAAGGCTGGATATCCGCTGCCCCATATTTTTGCACATGCTTTTAACGTCCATGTTGATGGCTGAAGCCGATGTATTACTTTTGGCCCCACTGCTCAAGGCTTGTATACGTCCTGCTTACCTATGTCCAGTAATTGTCAAGTTACATACGACATATGTGTGTATGGACAGACACCTGAGAAAAGGCTAGCACTCACTGAGTCCGACAGAGTCGTGGTCAGCTTTGCTTCCTGCCAATGGCAATTTGACTCAGAGTCGCAGAGGCGGAATTTCAAAAGACTGTATTACTTTCATATTGTACTCGGGGGACCAAGGCGCTTTGAGGTGTTTACTACCTAACCAGCCACTGAAGCAACTGCCTTGGTCCGTGAAACAATCAAGTTCTAACCGTCACGATGTCCGACTACTAGTTAGGACCATGCTGTTTCACCCTTTCTCGCAACAAAAGTTGATAACCATTATACTACATATGTACTTGCACACTTGGAGACGTCTGGTACAACTAGCACGCGACGAGAACTGGCATATCGGAGCCAAGCATAGGACTTCCATCTGCGGAAGAAGGCAAGTGTATTGTATTGTATCATGATGGCCTGGGGGCCTACATATGTACTGACTGTCAAGTTCTTTGCTTATTCGCTTGCGCCCTTGCCGCCTATCTTGGATAAAGTATTATATCACCAATCGACACCGGTTGACACTCGAACATGGGTTTTTTGCCTTGTTCTTCTACACCTCCAAAGATACGTAACAATCTCCGTTGTATCCCGTTAGATATGAACATGCCACTTGTCATTATGAAACAAAGTAACCATGGGTCCGGAAGGAGAATAATTGCTATGCCATCGATTTGACATGTGTGAAAAGGTGCTGGTCTTATCTTATAAGGTCCTTCCTCATCCACACGGCAAATCATTCTTTTGCTCTCTTGGTCTATTATAAATAGCCCCAATGTCCACGTCTATCTCACCCATTCATCAACTTGTGCAGTCAAGCATAGGGAATCGCCAGGAGGAAATAGTACGAGTGACTCAACAGAAAACAGACGATGCAATCCGGAAATTACGCGACACTGGGGATTCAGAGGTAGCTGATATTCTTCTCGCCCGTTACGAAGAGTAAGCTGCATCCTTTTTCTGAGTAAATTTTTGACACCCTTTCCTTCCAGACTATGTCGGAGATCTAGAAAACTCTCCCCTGAGCTTCGAAAGGATGATCTAGCTTCAGTAACCATTTCAGAGGAGGGTGAAGATACAGCAGAGGTGAATATCGCATATTCAATGGACGAATTCTACCTATTTATTAATTATAGGGAACGGACTCTTTCGAGATCAATCTTGACCATTTGGAAGGTGATCATTATCTTTTATTTGTTTTTGAAATATAGAATCACTTACTTCGAGTTCACTGTTGATAGATGGTTCTCTCAAATTTACTTTGCCTCCTGACGAGGCGGAAGGAAAGCCCAAAGTGTACATTCTCAATTCGCCTAACTTCGACAAGAAGAATCCAGTGCATAATATCATCATTGTTGCTGAAGAAATGGCCAATACCGCGATAAATCATATTGACGGGTTACAAAATTTGACAATATCTGAGATGGAGTATTTGACAGTAATGTGCGAGAGGTGAGAGGTCTTCACTTGTTAATGTACTTATACTGACCATGAGTCTTACGCTCCCCTGAAAGTCTCACTTCACAAAAACTGAAAATCGACTCGTTGAAGAAGGCTGAAGGTTCGCTAACGGCCCTGGAAGTAGCGGCACAGCTCTACTTGAACGATGCTTTCATGTTCTTTCAGAGTGTCCAAATGATCGTTGTGAGATCTGATCTCTTGTTTGAAGCACGCTTTGGAGGACTAAAGCTAATGTTTATAGAACGCCGCTGATCAAGCGAAAATGGCAGGGCATGAGGATTCTGCGAGCTCTTCTTCGGAAAATGAGAAAGCTGCACAAGATTCTTAGACTTGTAGTTGTTTTGAAGCCTTCCTAATGTTGTTTTCTGTTTCCAATTTACATGACCAAATTTTTCACCTCCGAGTTGGATATAAAAAATACAATACCTGGTAGAGTCAGCGTGAGCAAGATGATTCGAACCAACCGAGAGGCTGAGGCCCCAGATAACCGATCTACTTACCGAAAGCTCAGCCCCATGCCAATGTACCATCCCAAACCAGGGCAACAGGCCATTCCAAGTTGAATAAAACGGAAAACACATACATGGAAACCTGAGACATCCGACTTGGTAATGATGAAATCATATTATCGCGTCCATATCATCGCAAGCAACTCAGCCTTCGTTGTATTGATGCCGTATTCATTTAAGCTTTAGCTTCAACATATATAGATACCACAATTCAGCGAGATCGGGAAGATGACGACCATTGGCAGCAACAGGCAAGATTTATCACCTGCTGAACAAGGTTCCCGGTATCATCACCTATGACTGGCAGGTTCAATTTACGACCTCCAACTCGAAGCTTCAAACTTGATAAGTTCGACCACACAGAAGATATCGACTCTCTTGAGCATGAGCAGGTAACGTTGGAAAACAAGCCAACGAAGAAGCAGCAGAATCAATTCCTGTAATTTTTTTCTCTTTCGAGTGTGGTCTGCACAGACGGCCTGTCTTCAAAGGAATGAGTCTCTGTACCATGGAGAAACGGTACAAGACACAAGAGCGGTATAAATTTCACAAAGACCACAGGCTTCTACAATTTTTGCTTTCCTCTACGACCTTCCGTGTTGTTCTACAGGCCTTGGCATATTACATGCAGTCATACACATGGTCTTGTACATTAAGCGGGAAGCTCGAATTTCTGTCCCTTGAGCACTCTTTACATGTGCGTTAGTGAAGTGTAAGAAGGTAGTTGATGTGGGATACGCACTTGGTAAAGTAGACATAGAAAAAGTCGAGATATAGACCTGTTTGGACAATTCCGGCTATCACAGCAATCGGATCCACAGTTCCGTTCTCCGTGAAATATCTACGTGCCAAACAATTCCATACAGTAAGAAAATAGACAACTCATGAGAAAGAAAGGCGTACCGATATATCCAGTTAGGGATATACAGTGCACGGTAGACACCCAGCGCGGCCAAATAATGTGTCGTGATAGTCTCTGCCTCTCCTGTACGCTGGAGCATAAATAATTGCGGTAGTATCGCGACGGACTCGAGGAAGATGGAGAAGGACCAGAAGATTTCCGTGAAGTTAAAGCCGTAGTTGAATATGAGGCCAAGGACGAAACATGGGCCGAGGAGGTATTCAACGCGGAATGTGTCGATGGAAGGGTCGTGTGTTGGTCTGGTCAAGAGAAGAAAAGAAAAGAAGGGTTAAGAAGGAATGGAAGGTATCGACAAGGAGGCTGACCGGAAGCGGTAGCGCATGAGGTATAGGATGTAGCAGCTGCTGGCTATGAAAAAGAGCTTCATGATAGAGTTGTAGAGGGAAATGTAGCGCCAAAGAAGGTCCGGGTAGCGCGACACGAAAACGGCCACGTAAAGTGCTTGTGTTTTGAACGAAATACCTAGCAAGGAAATGCATCATCAGCGATCTGCAGTCGGGTGGGCAAGAAAAAGGTCTTAGACGGTGCGCCACTTCATATTTCGTATTGGAGCACACAAAGACCTCATGTGAACGCAACACACCTCGACATGATCGTGACTTTTGTATTTTATTCAGAAGAATGAAAATGGACGCCAAGTGCGCCAGGTCACCTGCGCGCGTGAGGAAAATCAGCATCTGGCGCAGAGCGTGAATAGATGTTTACATACCAAGGAGCCGAAATATATTCATCGCCATGGCGTATGAAGTGAAGAGGGATGCGCGGTCGAAACGTGGATGGAATCGTCACCAGCCGCTTCAGAGCAGTCAACGTGTAGCAGATATGGATGATGACTAATCGTACCCACGCCTCTTTAACCGCTACCAACAACCACCAAGGCAAGTACTTTCAAATTTTTTCTCTATGTTGCGCAAGGATGTTCTAGTAAAAGGGTCGATTCATTCCGTGCAAATCTCAGTAATTGAGAACCACCGACCTCCCGCTCTCCTGACCCCGAGCCCATAACGTGTCTGTATTCCCGATATGTCATTGCGAGGCACCTCATGGCGTATCGTAAGGCTGGACCAACATCGGAAGCACAGGCTCTACATATAGGCTGCTTTCGGTCTAAAGACTCACGGCCTGGCGGCAAAGGCAGAGCCTCACATCGAGGCCGTGGTTTTGACCACGGTCTTCTGCGTTCATCTAGCCGAGCTCTCGCAGAAATTTGTCGCGTGCGACTCAGTTTACTCTGTGTGGGTGGTCTCTAGATGTGGTTTCAATTTTGTGAACGGAAATTATTAATGTGCACGCTACCAGCGTGCGAGCTAGAGAGGCTGCTCGTGTGTGTGGTTACGTGCATAAATCGCCGGCGCGGGGTTTTCATGTGGAAGGGCGTGGAGGTCTTCGGCTGTGTTCTTTTTTGCGTGTCGGGAATTGGATGGTGTGGAGATAGGAGATCACAGGAAAGTCTGCATTTGCAGCACTGAGCGCTCTCTATCACTTTTTCCTTTGACTGAGATGACTCGGACGTTGTGCTAATGTCCTCATAATTATAGGTTCACATACACGGTATACCAGAAGATCGTTACCTTTCGTTTCGCAGATCGTAGTGTTTAGCTTGCCTGACATGCTTGGGGGTATCATACCTCTTTTCGTGCTCAGTACTCATGCTTCATGTTAGAGATAGAATTGGTAATGATCACATATTCGAATCGTCTGGACGATCTGATTGGGTCTGCTGCAATATTTAATCAGTCTTACGGGATATTTCTACTGCACACTTGATCTCTGGCCCTTGATCAGTTTTCTGCAGCCATGAACTAAATTAGGCGTCTAATCGACCAATAATCCAATGCTAAAGACACATATAAACTCACGAGCTCTTCAGAACTAGGAATCATGACTTATTTGGAAACACCGTTCGTACGCGTATCTGATGATTTTGATCTCTTGCGATTGTCCCTGACATTTGTTGTTGCCAACCCAACGGGTTTGCGTTGGTAAGGAACAGATAGTGGTAAGTTATTGTATAATGGACTCGCACAAGGGGACATTATGTGTGTGCAGATATGTTGAAGGTACGCCCTTTGTTCTCTCTCTCTCTGACCCTCCGTCACCAAAACATATACAGAAATCGACGCGACAGGCTTGTCCTGCACCCCTTCGCGTCCTTTGCGACACACTGTTCCCTCGAGCCTCAGGAGCTTCCTCCTGACGCCGTACTACTTCCGCACCCACCACACTCGTTTTTCGTCACCTTCTTTTCGATGGCGACTCCGGTTTGTCACCACATCTTGGGCTTCCAATGGTTCTTCCTCCACCTCCTCTCCTTCAACTTTCTCCTTCTCACCTTCTTTGCCCCTCTTACCTCTGCTCACCCTTCCCTCCTTCGCGTCCCCCACATCCGTCAACTCTCCCCGCGCGGCTTTGTTATCAACAACTCAACAGGCATACCACAGGTGTTTGACTCTGTGACCCAGCAGCCTATCCCGCAGGGCCCCGCGACGGACGGCGGAGGTACAGGTTTTGACATCGCTGCGATAATATGGCTTGCATTCTCGTTTGTCGTGGGCCTGCCTATGGCAATTGCGGGTATCCGCTTGTGGAGGGTGACTACTGGCGTAGGGATTGGGTTAGCCGCGGCCGTATGTTGTACGTCCGTCTCCCCTTGCATTCGTCCTTTGGTTATACACTTCTCTCTTAATATTCATGACTTATTTTTCCATTGTATATCTAGCATGGGCAGCCCTAAATAACACTGTAAACAACAATGGTGTTCCCGACGCCGTTCTCACCGCCATTGTCCTCGGGTTCTTCGTCGTCGGCTTTGTTTTTGGTCTCTTCGAAATCGGACGCATAGCAGGGATCGGTCTCCTAGGTATCACAGGCGGTCTAGCCTTCGGCGCGCGCATAGTTATACTCAGGCCGGGCTTGCTCGTGCCTGATGTGAACTTATTCTTTGCGGATTGGGTCGTGGTGGCGTTGTCCGGTGCTTTGGGAGGGGCTGTTATAGTTTCGCAGAAGACGCAGAGGTCTGGCATTGTGTGTATCTGTTCCTTATCCAATCTCAGCCTTCATGTCCAACTCGAAAGATAATGAGCTGACTTTTACTTGTGACCGTAGCTTATTGGTTCTGCGTCCGTTGGGACGTTCTTTAATGCTCTTGGTGTTGATCTTATACTCAACCGACAGTCTGGGATGAGTCGCGGGTTAAGATTTCTTTTTGATCGAAATGCTTCGCATGCTCTTGTATGTCTCAAAAGTCTTATCTTTCCTGTCTAGTTTTCCAACCAATTTCAAACAGGATATCATAGGAGGGGGATATACCCCGACCCTCAGAACACAAATCATTATTGCTGTGTCCCTGGGTCTCACGTACGTCCCTGTCTCCCCTCGATAAAATCCATCCTCAAGGAATGGATATCACATACCCACAGCCCTCTACTAGCATTCTTCCAGCACCGCGCTTTCAAACAACCCTTCTCTCGCAAGCGCCCAGAACCACAGATGGTCCAGCTTCCTGACTTTCTAGTAGAAGATCAGGATGCACAGGGTCAGAGTTCGCGGCGCCAGACGTTCCTGGGCAACTTATGGAGCAGCGCGCAGACGATAAAGGCTGTTGCGACACGGCAACATAGTCGGTTCAGTCTGTGAGTTTGGTGTACGCGGGGTACTACAAAGCTCGAAGCTTTTCGCTGGCTTTCAAACCTCTTTGATTTGTTTGACTGACGTATATGTTCATGTTCCACCCACGGTTGACCATTTATCCGTGGCTTAAAAGGCGCATACCGATGTTCCGGGCGTCGCATGACTTATTCATGTTGATATTTCGTTCTCATTTTTCACAAGCTTGACAGTGTATTTGTATCTCACAACATTAGATATAGTGATGCACATGCGACAGTTATTACTATAGACGAAGATTTTCATAAATTTTCCGGGTAACCGATCTGGTCGGATCTGCTCCCCCAATAATTTCGATTCGATTGTACAAGAGCAAGGTATGGGCGCGTTGATGCACGCTGAATCGTTGATTGCAAAGTTCATCGATGGTGCTAAGTATAATTGTTATCTAGGATTTGTTCCTAGATTCCATGATGTAGTGTCCATTCTCTGAGTCAGCTATTCTCTCTTGCGGACAGATCGCTGTTGAACTCGCAGTTTGATTAGAAGCACTTGGGCAGGTTTTGATGGTGCTAGACGCAAAAATGAAACGCCCCAAAGATATGATGAAAAAATCTGATCCGACTCATCGCAAGTGGTACGAGGATGCCGGCAATATCCGGACCGCGCTTCTGGAAATACATATAAGGCACACCGCAATTTCCCTCAGCTTATCATCGCCTCTCAGGTTTTTCCGGCTCTTGCTCCCAGCTTCCCTAGAGTTACCTGCATCTATTGCATGTACTCGAATCAACTCTGCAGCTCCCATAATTCTCACAGAGGTTTCAAACACACTGCCGCAGGCTTCGTAATACATCATTAAATCCCCTTCCAATTGCAACCCACTACCACTTATCCTACTAACTTGAATACAATGGCTCCTAACGGTACATCTGGTTATAACACCCCCGAATCCCAGCTTGAGTCGGTTCTCCCCATTCACCCCACTGCTGCTCGCCGTCCCCATGCGATCACTGTTCAGTCGGAGAACACCCTCTATTCGGACGAGTATATCACTTCCAAGTTTTATAATCGTGGCTCTAATGTCACCGTAAACGATGGACACTTCACTATCACCCCTACCGTCGACCCCTACCAGTTCCAGACTCAGAGGGCGGTCAGCAAGACTGGGTAAGTGTTTACGCGTCGTATGTACACTAAACACGTTTTCTGACGCGTTTTTCTTTCTAGCTTGATGATGATCGGTGTTGGCGGCAATAACGGCACGACTCTCTGTGCTACTATCCTTGCCAACCGCCACAACATTATCTGGCATACCAAGAGTGGCATCCAGCAGCCCAACTATATTGGCTCACTCCTACGTGCCTCCACTGTCCGTATTGGTACTGATCCTACCACCGGCCACGACGTCCATGTCCCCGTGTCTGACGTCCTCCCTATGGTTCACCCTAATGACCTTGTCCTTGGTGGTTGGGATATCTCTGGACTGCCTCTTGAGAAGGCTATGGAGCGTGCCAAGGTCCTTGACTATGACCTTCAGCGCCAGGTCGCTCCTCACATGGCCGCCCTCGGCAAGCCTCTTCCGTCTATCTACTACCCGGACTTCATCGCTGCCAACCAGGAAGAGCGTGCGGACAACTTGATCCCCGGCAGCGATAAACAGGCCCATCTCGAGCACATCCGTGCTGACATCCGCAAGTTCAAAGCGGACAACCAGCTCGATCGGGTCGTCGTCTTCTGGACTGCCAACACCGAGCGCTACAGCGATATCATCCCCGGCGTCAATGATACCGCCGACAACATCCTTCAGGCCATCAAGACCTCTCACTCCGAAGTGTCGCCCTCCTCTCTCTTCGCTGTCGCTGCCATTCTCGAGGGTGAGCCCTTCGTCAACGGTGCTCCCCAGAACACCTTTGTCCCCGGTGTCGTCGAGCTCGCTGAGCGCAATAAGTCCTTCATCGGCGGTGACGATCTCAAATCCGGCCAGACCAAGCTCAAGTCTGTCCTCGCCGAATTCCTTGTCAACGCCGGCATCAAGCCTCTCTCCATCGCGTCGTACAACCATCTCGGCAACAATGACGGACACAACCTCTCTGCCGAGCGCCAGTTCCGCTCCAAGGAGATCTCCAAATCTTCCGTCGTCGACGACATGGTCGACGCCAACCGCCTCTTGTACAAGGCTCCTGGCGCGGGTGAGAAGGGCAAGGGTGAGCATCCGGACCATATCGTCGTCATCAAGTATGTCCCCGCCGTCGGAGACTCCAAGCGCGCCATCGACGAGTATTACTCCGAGATCTTCTGCGGTGGTCGCTCGACTATCAACATCTTCAATGAGTGCGAGGACTCCTTGCTCGCTACCCCCCTCATTTTGGATCTGACCATCCTCACGGAGCTCCTTACCCGCATCAAGTATCGTAAGCTCCCTGCCGATGGCTCGGCTACCACTGAGGACTTCAAGCCTCTCTACTCTGTACTGTCCCTCCTCTCGTACATGCTCAAGGCTCCTCTCGTCAAGCCTGGTACCGAGGTCGTGAACAGCCTCAACAGGCAACGCAATGCGCTGGAAAGTTTCCTCAAGGCCTGCATCGGTGTTGAGGGCAGCAGTGACTTGCTCCTCGAGACTCGCATCTGGTAAACTTGCAAGTTCTTCTTACAGCGGGGGTTCAACACCCCTTCGTCGATCTTGGTTGGATTTATAGGCGCTTTTCGATTGGTGCTATTTTCGTGGGCCAAAAGGGCTCTTCTATTTGGTTTGTAAAGTCAGAAGTATCTAGTTGCTTGACCCGAGTGGTTATCAATTGATGATTTA
>JABFYK010058528.1:0-13656 GCA_018849495.1 Termitomyces sp. T123_Mx157 | reverse complement strand
AGTCTGTATTGGAAGAATGTCTGGAAACTCCATGATCTGTCTGATGGGTATGTCTCTGATTAAGGCTCTTAGTTTGTGGCAGAATTCACTTGGGAGCTGTACTGTTTGCTTGGAGTGAAGCTCCACACCACCACTGCCTATCACCCTCAGTCAGATGGACAGACAGAACATTTTAACCAGGAACTGGAGCAATATCTTCACCTGTTTTGCAACAAGAGGCAAGATGACTGGAATGAGCTCCTCCCAAATGCAGAGTTCCAGTACAACAATTACATTCACTCTTCCACTCAGATGACTCCCTTCTTCCTCACTGGTTGACATTCTTGCATGGAATTTGAACCTCAAGCACAGCCTTCAGAAAATGACTTAGTAAACAAATTTGTGGACAGGATGAAGAAGGCACAGGAGGAGGCAAAAGCAGCATTGGTCAAAGCAAAGGAGGACATGGCATGGTATTATGACTGGCAGTGTACACCAGCTCCTATATACAAGCCTGGGGACTGAGTGTATCTGGACAGTGAAAATATAAAGACTACAAGACCATCATAGAAGCTGTCCCATCGCCATCTTGGACTCTTTGTGGTGAAGAAGAAGGTAGGGCCACTGGCATACTGGCTCAAACTCCCTGCAGGCCTGCATCAATTGCATCCAGTCTTCAATGCAGTCAAGTTGTTCTCAGCTCCAGATGATCCTATTCCTAGCTATTGTTCTAATGCACCACCACCACCAATCCTAGTGAATGATGAGGAGAAGTATGAGGTGGAGGAGATTCTTGATAGCAGGATGTTTTAGGGAAAGCTACAGTTCAAGGTGAAGTGGAAGAGGTATGGCATTGAGGACATTTCTTGGAAACCACAGGCCAGTGTATATGCACCAGCATTGATTCAAGACTTTTACCACAGGCACCCCAATGCACCAAAGGCAATTTGAGGCATCTACCCTATTTTAGCAATTGATTGGGCAGTCCACAACTTTTTCTACCCAGTATGTTGAGACGCCGCACACTAGAGGGAGGGTAATGTCAGGAGACTGCTTATTTTGGACCTCTTAATTGTTTCCTTTATTCCAGACCTACTACTCATTGTAGGCCTCCCATCCCTGGTCCACAGGTACTTTCAACCAAGGACTATCTTTTGGTTATATTTGTATGAGGTTATGTGTAGGGAGTCTGGAGATCAAGGCTATTTACAGTGGATTTCCATTTTTGGACCAGACTCCAGATTTGGTTGTTGTTGGCTGTTGTTTCCAGAAGCTCTAGGGTAAATTTTCCAAACACTGGCATTGGAGATCCTTAGACTTGTTCTCTTTGGATCTCTCTCTGCCAGGTGAGTAGCTAGAACTCTAGAACTTCTTGTAGATACTGAATAGACTTTGGATCTTCTTCTGCCAGTTGTGTGACTTAGCCACAGCCTTCAGAGGTTGCTCTTACAGACTGCTTATATTAGATTCTTTGATTGTTTTCTTTATTTCAGGCTTGCATCTCATCTTTGTCCTCTCATCTTCTGGTGAGAAGTGTTTTCTACCAAGAGCTATCTCTTTGTTATATTTGTACATGGTCATGTGCTGTCAGTCTGAAGATTAAGGCCAATCACAATGGATTTCTATTTTTGGTTCAATCTTTGGAGTTATGTTGTACTATACAGTGATTTCCCACACTTCTGAAGCCTCTGAAGATCACACTTGGCTTGGGGAGTTTCTTAGACTTGTTCTCTTTAGTTCTTTCTCTGCTAGATGAGTAGTTATATCTGTAGGCCTTGTACAGTACTCAATAGACTTTGGATCCTCCTCTGCCAGTTGTGTGACTTAGCCACAGCCTCCAATAGTCACTATTACAACAGCAAGGACAGAAATGGCAATAGTAGTAATAGGAACAACACTAGGACAGGAAAAGGCAGTAGTGGTAGCCACAGCAACAGATTTAGAAGCACTAGCCTTTGAAGACCTATCTAGTGCTTTCAAAAATGCTTTTGACTATGTCAAAATTATTAGGCTGGTGGCCAGACAAGGTGTCAGATGATTTTTGACCATAACAATGTAGAGATATGCTGGAAGAGATGGTGTTCCTCATTTTTACAGAGTTTGCTGATAGTGATTAACCATTTAGCAATGTGCTGAAAGTTTCAATAATAGTCTGAGACTCTACCAAAGATAGATAAGCTGCTGGAGAAGGCTGTGGTTATCAAGTGCTCAAGATAATCAAGAATATAGCAAGCATGCAGTTTTTGGTATAGATGTAAGAAGAAAAATACATGATGGTAGAAGCTAATACTGTTCTGAAAAGAAAGTGGGCAAGCTGAGAGGCATTAGCCACAAGAGAGGTGCACTGAAAAAGCTGAAAATGTAGCCTCCAAAAAAGAGAATGTCATCAATCCTGTTGAGAAAGAGATAATTCCTAGTGATGAGGAGTTTGTTGGCAAAGTCATGTGAAGCTGAAGCTGAAAAAGTGGGGATGGAAACAGGGTCAAAGTGTTCATAAATAAATTAAACTGTTGTGGTCCTGGTACAAAGTGCATGCAGCAAGTTGCTTGTACATGTGTTTCTAGCCAAATCTTGCTCTAAACTTACCATTGCAGTGGGCTCTAAAATAATGACATCCATTGCTATGCAGGAAATACAACAACTAGCACTTGTAAGGAAATGGTCCCCCTTAAGACTGTTTGATTCTATTCTGGGCCTAGTCCAAGGATGATCTACTATTTTAGCTTATCTGACATACTGCCTATTATGCCCTACACCTTTCTGTCCTCATTGATTGCCTTTTATAAATCATATGCTTGGACCTTACTCAGTATAGATTATTGTTAGTCATTCTCTCTTACATACTGTGGCTCAATAAATAGGTATCATGTTAGTCATCATTACTAGCAATGTAGTATATAGGGTGGTCTGCAGAATAGAATATCTTCAGACCAAACAATAGCAATGTTCACCAGGTCTATCCATTGATCTGACTCTAAGCTTCTCCAGTGTTGCTCACACTGCTTAGCTTATTGTGCTTGCCCATTGCTCAACTCTTAGCTGCCTTTATGCCTCTTTAACCCTTGCTTATTGCTTGCACTTGGCCTAATGTTGCTCTGCATGTTTATAGTGTAAGTGTGCCCTTACAGCAGTGTTGCAAGTAATATACAAACAGACTATATAAATGAGGGTGCAAGTCAAGCTAAGTCCCAAAGAAAGAACACAGTTTAGCTGTTGTAATGAGAAAAGGTACAGGAATTTAAGTATGAAGAAGGTTGTTAGATACTAGCAATAAATACTAGGTGTTAACAATGGAGTTACAAGCACTATAATTGCTAGCAAAAGGTTAGACTAACAGAGAAGGTGTTAGAAGCTAGCAAAAGAGGGGATAGCAAAACTAGAACTAGCTAGCCATAGGTGCTAGTGCAAAAACAAGACTTGACAAAAATAGTACAAATGGTACTAGCAAAACAACAAATGAAATAATACCTAAAAGTGGTATTAGCAAAATGACAATGGCAAGAGTGAAAGAAAGAAGCTTAGCAATGAGAACTTGAGCTCTGAAGTCTGGGGCTTTAATAGTATATGATTTTTGGATAGTTGTATAGACAAGATCACAGTATTCATAGAAAATGAAGCAAATGAAATCAAAAAGAGATGATAATGGAAGTAGATAGTTGAGCATTGCTAGTGATGTTAGCAGATAAGGTAGAATGTTAGACAAAACACATCAAGTCAATGTATAGTAAAAATCAAACACTTAATATGACAGTTGACAAGATTGCCATTGTACTGAGTGAAGCAGAGCTAAATCAAGTAAAATGAAATAAAATGAATAATATCAAAACAAGTGAATAAGTCATGTTGCTAAGTCTGGAAAACTGGAAAATTGTCTAATGAATTAAGGGCCTAGATTGGATGTGATAAAGTCACATGACCATTGCATCATGTATAAATGGAGAAATTATAAGGTTGCCATACAAAATATTGGAGATTAGTCCTTAGCAGAAATAGGATCCTATCAATGCTCCATTACATACTCTTCTTTGAGATGTTCACAGTCTCACAATAGGACAGGAATGAAGTAAAGAGAGTAGTAGCAATGAGACAATAATTTGTAAACTACTGGTAGTAGTTCACCCAGTAGTCTTGTCTATCTGTGATGCAGAAGCCTCTTTGTTACTTACTATATCAGCCTTGTGCTTGGATATGGTATTGGCCATATCAAAAAAGCTTCTAGCTCCTGCCTCATTTTCAGATAGTGCAGCAACATTAGTCACTGCATCTGGTATGGGCAGAAGCAGGGGTGACTGGCATGAGTACCTCTGAAGTGGCAATAGTAAGGATCAAAGATCTCTCCTATTCATTTAGCACTATTAGCTCCATAGTAGTTGTGGGGCATGGTGGCTTAGCTGGCATCATCGTGTCCTTAGGGAACTTAAATTTTGGCAGTTCCCAAGTGGCAAGTGCCTACCCAGAAGGCCGGGAGTTCGACTCTACCCTGGGGCATGGTATGCACTGTGGCCTTTGGCAGAAAACAAAATAGACACCGCACCTGGCTTATTCAATGCCACTGGAAAGCCACTGCTTGCATGTGTTTGATTAGGCAGGCTTTGTTGTGCAGGCCAACCAGGACTGACCAATCAGCACATGATACAATGAGGCACAGTGACCACCATGCTCGTGACCAGATGAAAAAAACAGATAGTTTCCCCGGCACGACAAATTTGGAAGAGGGCTAAGGTCTTCACTGACTAAGCAGGTCATGGTCTGGGTAGGCATGAGAATAGGATGTCAATAGTTCAATCAGGCCGCTAACATTACTGTGTGGTCCATCAGATGGTGCTGGTTATGACAGCAAAGTTTGATTGGGTGCTAAACCAAAAGGCATGGCATGTCTGTTACTAGCGGTATACTGGCCCATGCTGTCGCGGGTTCCAAATCTCAGGATCAATCTTCTGAAGGTAGCATCTGGGCATGGGGAAGGGTTAGTTGTGAAACCCTTGCTGGTGTGTGGGAGTGGGAGCCTGGAGCTGGGCGAGTGCCTCATTGTGGGACAATACCAACGCACACACAGTAAGCCCTGCCAAGTATAGCTGGGTTTAGAAATTGGGACAGCACGTTAGTGGCAGATAGTATAAGGATTAGAGGTGGGAAGTAGTATGAACTCTGACAAAGTCAAATTGTGGTAAAGTGGCTACAAGGCATAACCAGCATCAGCTGAAAAGGGATCTGGCCAGAGAACTAGTTGGATGTGTTTGTAATTACCACCCCATTACATACTGTGGGACCTAGGACACTACTAGTCATGTGTAAAATAGGTCTCAAAGAAAATAAAAGAGTCAATCAATCAATCAATCAATTCATAGTGGTTGTAGCCTGAGAGGATGTAATTAAGCAGCAGATAGACTGGGAGAGCTCCTAGGCATTGACAATGGTGGGACAAGTCTGATTGGGTCTGCAGTGGAGGTAGAGAGGCCAGCTGAGGCTTTCTTGGCAGCAATAAGTGAAACCTGTACCATCTCTGCAGGTCAAAGAGTAAAAGTGTAGGGAGTCAAGGCCACAAACAAGGCTCCCATCTCCTAGATTTAATTATCCACTGTGTCAGCATAACAATATGATTGCTCAACCCTTAAAGCAAACAGCTGCATATAGGCTACCTGCATATGAAGCATGGTTGAGGCTAGTGTCTTAATCAAAATGTACTCAAAGACTAATTAATGGTTGACCTGCAGGAATGTGTCAGGTTTTGAGAACCTGAATAGCCATAGTGCAGAATATACTATGCCCATACATCAAAGTCTAAGTGTTGTTTGAGTGGAACTCAAGTATATCCTGCTGCTCCCTGGAATATTGTTGTCAATGCAGTCCAACAGAGCTAACCTGTAAATAATTAGCAGATGCATATAAGGCAAGTCACCTTACAAAAGGTGCCTAATAAGATTGCACACCCATACTATTGTGACAAGAAGGCATGCTTAGTGACATATGTCAATGTCAATGGCAGCCCTGCCTAGACTCTGTAAGATTCTAAGAGTACTATGTTGGGCATCACCCTAGTTTGCACAAGTTTATAGAATTTGTGTCCACAAATTGGAAGAGCTGATTGACTGATGTATAGCTGGAGACTGTAGGTAGTAGGTCCACCATGTAGCTTGGCATGAATGCTAAGGTGTCCACTGTGGCCTCTTTGATGGAAGAGTATTGTGATGTAGCAAATTCTGATTGCTAAAACATGATTATTGGTATGCTTTATATGCATAAAAATGCTAGACTTTAAGAATGACAAGATCCTCATTGATGATAGGCATATCAGAGCTAGGCATATAGTATAAGGAGACATTGATAGATGCCTTTGACATTACACAGAATAATGGAAAAAACATTGTGATGAGAAGTAAAACATTGTGATGAGAAGTAACTGGAAGGCTGCAGGTATAAGACAACCATGGAAGATGTTGAGAAGATTGCTCTGGTAGCTAGCTTGCCAGTGGATTTGCCTGCCTTATTGTTGTTAAAAGAAGAGTTTCAAGAAAGTCTTGAAAGGGAGAAGGGGGAAGGGCAAAATTAGCCATTAAAAACTGTTTAAATAGGTTAAACAGGCTTAGAAAAAGTCCAATGTTTGAAAAATGCAAAATAATAGCTCATCAATTTACATGGAGAAGAATGTGTTGGAGTATCAACTCACATCCCTGCCTTATTGTTGTTAAAAGAAGAATTTTAAGAAAATCTTGAAAAGAAGAAGGGAGAAAGGCAAACTTAGCCATTAAAACCCATTTAAACAGGTTAAACAGGCTTAGAAAAAGTCCAATGTTTGCAAAATGCAAAATAATAGCTCATCAATTTACATGGAGAAGAATGTGTTGGAGCATCAACTCACATCATTGAGTGTGAAAGTAGAAGATCTCATGATAGGCAAGCAAGATTCAATAGTAAAAGAGCAAGTTGATGCTAAAACACCAAGTTGTATTGGCAGTACTCAATCTTTATGTGATTAACCAATCCCAATATCTCTACTGATATGTATCAGAGACAAGTTCCAGCTCCCACCAAATATTTGAGTTTACTTAGTCTACCCACTTCAGTTTAGATCCTCAAAACAGACCACTTTCCAAAA
The DNA here is from genome assembly GCA_018849495.1 of Termitomyces sp. T123_Mx157. NCBI lineage: Eukaryota > Fungi > Basidiomycota > Agaricomycetes > Agaricales > Lyophyllaceae > Termitomyces > Termitomyces sp. T123_Mx157. The sequence continues at coordinate 6,581 of JABFYK010058528.1, read as the reverse complement.
TCTTGATCAAAAATCACCTCAATATGATTGTGAAGATGTGCTCATCCTCAAATGCACACTCTTTGTAGCATTTGGGTCTTTGTTCAAACTTATCCAATATATATGTTTTCAACTTTATCAATTATCCTCCACTACTATGTCTCACAAAGCTATAGCAACAATGAAGTATAGACGATCCATGACATCAAAGAAATTAAGCCAAGTTAATTGTAAGTGACAATATTAATATAAAGACAAAAGCAATGATTGAAACAGACTATTAGAAGCACAAAAGCCCAAAAGCATAAAGGACAATACAAGTAGTACATAACACTTACAGTTCAAGTGAACAGCTGAAATATGTGCCCATACATCTTACATTGATCTGGATAATCTGGCCCACCATACTACTGATCTGACCCACCCTTATTGTAGCTAAAACAGTCCAACAGATTTAGGTTTCCTCTTCCATTCCTGCATAACAGCTTCTTTTTTCTGATAATTGCAAAAGCATGATAGTCACAGTGCTTTAATAGAGCCATTTTGTCAGTGTCTTGGCACTATATACTAAAGTTCCTAACAGATTATATTTGGTATGTTACACTTGTTCTAAGAACTGTCATTTGTAACATCTTCTGTCCCAACATTATTAACTATCCCTTTTGCATAGCTTGAACTACTCCTTTAGTCTGACATAAAGAAATTCCTTGATAACAGCCCATTTTTATTGTTATAATAGTCAATATACACTACTGACGGTAATTTGAGCATATTGTAAGACAAGATGTAGTCTCATTGTCAAGTCTCTTTATTGAAGTTGTTTAAAGTATTGTTATATTTGCTGATCTCAAGAAAAGTTTGAATTTCTATTGGAAGAATACTGTAAAGTAATGCTTACTCCACAAATATGCAAAGCAACAGCAGGCCAAGCATAAGCAATAAGCAAGAGTCAAAGGAGCACAAAGGCAGCTAGGAATTAGGCCAAGGGCAAGCATAGCAAGTCAAGCAGTGTGGGCAATAATGGAGAAACTTATAACCAATTCAATAAATAGACCTGTGAACACTAATTTTATTCTGCAGTATATACTACATTGCTGGTAATGACAACTAACATTATAATACTCATCAGGCCATGGTATGTAAGGGAAAATGACTAATAATAATCTATACTGAGTAATGTCCAAGCATGTGATTTATTGAAAGTAACTAATTGTGGACAGAAGGGTGTAAGGCAGACCAGGTGGTCTGTCAGATGAGCTAGCATAGTGTGTCATTCTTAGACTTAGCCTGAAATAGCAGTCTAAAAGGAACTATCTCCTTACAGATTACATGATGTGTCTTTTTGTAAGGGGACTGATCTCTGACAAGCATCCTGTCCATCTATGAGCAGTTAAGTGGGAAAGTAACCCCATCTCTTAGAGAGAGTGCATTGATCTCTGTGCCAATCCTACCCTAGTCAGGCCTGGCCTTCAGGGCTTGGCATTCTATCTAGCTGTTTCTGGAGCTGCCTAGTCCTCTCTTACTTCCTTTCTATCTTGGCAACATCACTTGTCAGATTAATTAGTCTCTAGCCTCTAGGACCTACTCTGTGTGTCATACTTAATTACACACTTTGTCTTGGCTTCACTTAGCTAATTATTGTTGTTTACCTCACTCTTATTACATACTAGCCTGCTTAGCCCATAGCTTATAGTCAGCAGCTCTTCTTAGCCATTTAATAGTAGTCATCATATTAGCTGATGTAGTATATATATAAGAAGGACCAGGAAATAGAATATTCCCAGTCTTGACAATAGCATCACTTCTAGATCTATTTACTGGTGGGACTGTACACTTGACTAGTGTGGCTTCTTGCCTTCTGCCTTGCTCTTCATCCTTGCCTCTGGCTAGATGCTTGCTCCTTGCCTGCCACACCTTATGCTGGCCTGCTTGTTGCTCATCTTCTAATTGGAGTATCAGGATGTGAGGAGTGTGCTTGGCTTGGACTATACATGGCCAATTTTTCTTGATACTTTTACTTACTCAGTCAAACCTTCTTTTTTATGTTCTATAAGGCATGGCCATATAGAATGCTCTTAAGACTATAAGGAGCACCTGCAGGCTACTATTTAAAGGCATTCATCAATCCTACAATAATCTATCTAATTTTGCTGCTCTATTCTATAATATATTTTGACCACAACATCATGCTACTATATCATATATTACTGTTTTTGACTTGATTTGACTTCTTCTGCACCATAGATAAGGCTTTAATTTTAAAGATCACATACATGAGAGCATATGTAAATCCTATAATATAGCTGAGGGCTTTGACTATAGACACATCCAATAAGTACTCTAGCCTGATCACTTGTCAATAGTGCTAGTTATACCTCATAGTCACTTTACTATAATTTGATCTTGTTAGACTTCATACTAATGTCCCTACTCTTAAATTCCAGTAGAAACTGCCATTAATATTCCTTTTCACCCTGTCTTTCCACTCTGCACTGCATTCTCCTTCATCTTTCCATTGTTGATACATGAGAATCTTCTTATTTGGGCACTTCTACTCCCTGCACCCAAATCAGACCCTCTTTTAGGCTTCTAGCACATCTATCTCTTGGGATTTAGGATGCCATGGGATGGCTGTAAACAACTAGCAACAGACTAGCATCCTGTCATCAAATTCTATGTGGTATTTGTAGTCTGACCCACTAGTGCTGTTCCACAGGTTTCATGGTCCAAAGACCTCCTTTTATGCTATACACTACTTTGATCTCCTTTAACACAGGAGTCTGATAATAACAATGTATTATTGCATCATATTCAGTGATCTAACATATTAGTATCCCCCATAAAAGTGGTCTGATCAATAAAGCCTTCCAATATGCATGTGACAGTTGGTGGTGCCTGGCAGTGTTGAATAAGCTAGGTGCAATGTCTAGACTGTTTTCTAGCAAAGGCTGCATAACCAATGGGAATCAAACTGACAACTCTGTTGTCCTACTAAGAGTTAAGAAACACCCTTAAAAATACAATGGTCCTGACATACACCAGTCTAACATTTATAATTAACACTGGCATTTAAGATGCTTAGCAAAGCACTGCATAACCAATCTTCATCTGACTCAAAAAACTGTCTAAGCAAAGGTTGAATGAGAATGTGACAAATTTGTAATGTCTGACTAAGAAAGTAGTCTGAGCTACAGAGAAGTGATAGTACTGTCAGTGACTCAGATATGAAATATGATCCAGATATAAAATACTGCAGGTCAAGGCCTCCTGCTTGTTGCAATTCTCCTCTACTTCTTTTCTAGATTATTTTTAGTTATGCTACATATATCATACATAGATCACTCAACTCAAATTCCATGTAAGTAAAGCCAAACAAGCAGTAAAAATCAAATTTGTGGGTACTCAAATTTTGCTATTCCATCTACTTTCATTGGTGCATGGTCAGAGGAATATAAGATCAATTTTTTCCCCAAGATTGTCATGTAAGTATAAGTATATAATGCCTACTGATCTACCTTCATTTAAAGATATATAATGCATTGAAGAGGGAGAGGAAAGATGAATTTGTGTGACAAATAATCAAACTCAGCTTGGCATCCTATCCTGGACCCTTTGCAAACAATGATATGGAGTCCTATTTGGCAGAGTCACAGACCAGTGACATTTCATTTCACATTAAAAACAACTCTCTCATTGGGATGCCTATGGCATTCCTCCCTGAATGAGGAAAAATATGAAACTTGACATAAACACACTTTACTAAAGATGTAATGTCTCAATTTCTTAAGAAATCTGTAAAATATAGATGAAAGCCAAAAGCATCCAAAATCTAATTTCATGGGAGGGCCTTGATCTCTTACCACCATGTGCTCCACTGACACTGGACACAGTGCCTGTGCCTGACATACCAGTTTGTACTTTCTACTCACCACCTCTGACAGAGGCCCTGCACAGCAGAACAATCAACATAGGGCTCCCCATAGACCCCCATGCAACCTTACCTAGGTGCATGCGAGTGACACCCATGGCTATGAGCTGCAGAGAGCTGAACACCTTACAGACAGAGGAAAGTCAAACTTTCAGGGAAAACTCCTTGCAGGGCTACAGCACTCCAACTCTGGGGCCAACCCTGGCCACAATGCAGATCCACCAAGGTCTGTATAAATGATGGACATTCCAAGACTTGGACCATGCACACCACGAGGCAAAGTAGACCAAATAAGTAGAGTAAAAAGGGGACAACATCTCTAACCCTCCCTCTCCCCCCAGGCTATGATCACACCTGATGATAGCAAGAAGAAGCTCCAGTCTGTGAGCCCAGAAAAACAAACTGGAGTACGTCATTATGATCAGAAGAGAAGGATCACTATGTCTGACCCTTCCTCTGATATGGAGGAATCTGAGAATGAGCAACCTGCACCACTCACCTCCTCTCTAGCCATACCTCCCCCCTCTTAACAGGCAGGAAGAATCCAACAGCTATAACTGGCACCGTGACAGGGAAGGCAACACCACAATAGTAAACTCCCCCCCTCCCTCATCCCCCTCACCAGCAGGCCATGGCAACACTCACATGCCACAGGCAAACCCTACTGGGAGAGCAGACCCCCTGTGGATCATTAAAAGGACCATAAGAGGACACTCCGCATTATATTAGGACTTTGCAACCACTCCTCCCCCCTCCCAGCCAACAATTCCACAGGCTGTAGCCCAACTATTGAACCTTCAACCCCAGCTTCTCATCACACTGATATGCTCCCCTAGGCCTGTGGGGGGCTTCCCAGATATACACCTATCCACTTCCCCATGGTATAACCTGCAGTCTGATCAATGAGCACATTTCAATCTATACTTGGAACCTAAACTCTGGGTATGAGGATGGCAAGGCAGCAAGAAAGTGGATCTAGTTATAGCTAGTGAGGATCTTAAGGGTCTGATATTCTGTATGACTGGAGAGAAGGCAAAACTCTCATTCCTCCAGCAGGAGAAAGACATTGCTTCCAACAAAAGAGGAGAACACCAGAAACCGCCCTACCACTTTCTAGTTACTGGCATCTCTGAATGGGCTGATGCAGTCATCTTGAACAATCCCATAATCTCTATGGCGGAAGCAACAGCGTTCTTTTTACCATACTCCCCAGCTATCCCCAGATTCCTCTGCACTATCAAAGGCTTTACACTAAGCGTCAAGGATGCAGATGCAATCCAGAAGTCCGAGGATGAAGACACACATATATTAAGAGATTTACTACTCTCTAATGATGCTTTCATCACTCTTCTTAAGGGCAAACTCATTGGCAATACAACCTCGACTCATAATATGGAGCCGGCCACATCCATCATATCTACCTTGGAGATACACTTCTCCAAACCAGAGGTCCTGGTGAATACACATGTGAGGTTGACACTAACCAAACCTCTCTGGAATATTTACTCGCACAATGACCTGCCAGTAACATGGACAAGCTATTTCCTGCTCCTACAGAGCTTGTGTAGTGTCACTTTTGATGACATGGACTATGGCAGTGCTACACTGGTAGCAGAAGCCCATAGACTACACTGTTTCAACTCAAGGGAGCCAACCATGAACAGTTCAACTGTGCATATGCAATACTTAACAGGTGGTATGCAAATGCAAATACAGAAGCCTGAATTGAGGAGATGGCAGAGTTTGCACCATCCAAAAAGAACTATAGAGACAACCACAATGATCAAAGGAGGGGCCCTCCCAGGAGATGTGGCAGAGGAAATAGTAGAAGGTTTCCTGGTCACGCTAACAGTAGACATGACCATTGCTGAAGTATTTACCATAGTCCCCCCACAATGCAAATTATATAATAACCTCCCCATACCAGGTCATAGCAACTGGGATGAATTTACTGAGTCTCATAGATAACAGGTAATCCTGGTGAGACCCCCTGGCTGGGCTGGGTAAATGCTCAGACAGCATTGTTTTTACAAGGGTTTTGCCGTGAGCAGCAGTCCTGCTTGAGGGAATGACAGAATCCATTAGAAACATTACCCAAACCAACATCTTGATACAAATGACATAGACACACAATAACAGTTGATTTTTCTCAGTAATGGCTACTTCCCTACCCAAGCAGGAGAGGTCCACAGCCTAATCATCAACTATGACCTTGATGACAGTCTAGGCAGGATTGGTGATGGATCACAGCATGCTCGAGCAACCGTTGAGGCAGAAGATGAAGAGGAGCCTCATGCTGTTTCAAGCACAGACAGGGCAGATATTCCCCCCTGGTCTCTAGACAAAGAAGGAGGAACAGAAGAGGCACAATTAAATTTGTGTCACTAAATATCAAGGGAGGTGGGTTGACATCTACCTGCGCAAAGTAGAACAAACTCTGCCAGATCATCAGAGAAGAATAAATAAATGTCCTTGCAATACAAGAGACACATCTGGATAGCAAAAAAACAGCCGAACTGAATTCCTTATTCAAACACCAAGTGCTGTTTATTTCAAGCTTAGACCCAGATACCCTGAATGTGAAAGGGGTGGCCTTTGTTATTAACAAGAGATCTGTTAAATGGACAGATGTGAAGCACAGAACACTCATTTCAGGGCATGCCCTTGTAAGGGC
>JABFYK010058527.1:0-13676 GCA_018849495.1 Termitomyces sp. T123_Mx157 | reverse complement strand
TTATAATACTAAAAAATAACTATATATTAGACATTTGTGCCATTTTCCATCCATTGTTGTTATTTGCCCAGGTATCTCCTTGTCGATCTGAATGTAATACTACTGAAGCCCTTTCACCTTCAAAATGTAAATTAAAATGAGTAATGTCACAAGAAGGAAAGATAAGCATATCAATAGGAGCAAGCTTTATGATCAAACCAGGCTCATAAAGGCATATCTCACCTCCCTTCCACCTCTTTTGAACTCAAGAATTCCATATCCTTTTGCAAGTCACAGCTAATCTATCTAAATTTCACTTGTCTTAACTTCTTCTGTTGACTTCCTCAATAACTCTGAATTAATGGAACAGGCAGGGGGTTGCCCAGGGTTAAATCAAGTGAAGATTAGATCACCATAACCCCTTCACCTTGTCACACCCTGACCCATCTCTTTGTCTATTTGTCTCATTGTTTCATTGTGTTACATGTTTGTCACATGCATTCACGTGTATCCACGTGGTCAATGTGGGCTTGCTCACTGCGTAAAATTCCCTTTGGTCAACGACTACTCATTCAGACGCTTAATCAACTTGTTAGGGTCTCCGGCTCGCCTAGGCCTGACTCACGCCAAATTGCGTTGCCCGTCATTACTCAGAAGCGAGCATGGTTGGGGGTGGCTCTAGAAACAACATGCCAAGTACAATGGTGGCTTCGAAAGTCTTCGGACGTGTCAGTAGAGAGGTGCGGCAAAACGGAGGATGCTCTGTAGATTGTTTTTGCCAGGTCTCTTACTTGTTTCAACCGGTTACTATGAGAGAAGATACTTCGATCAAGGTATCTGCCAGGAAAATCGCTTCCAACCTCGTCGAACATGATCTGAGGTCCGAATCGCAAGTCACGCCCTCTGTGGATCCAAGGTGCCACCGTGAAGGAGGTCAAGAATTATTGGCTGTTCAAAAAACAGATGTGTCGACGAACGGAATAGTGGAAATCGAATCAAGGCACAGAGTCGCCGAGTATCTTGAAGGCAATCTCCCTGCTCAAGACATCGGGCTCGGGTTATCATGTCAGCAATCCTTCGAACGCCTTCGCACAGAGGAGGAAGAGTTCAGGCAATGGTTGCACCATACTTCTGTGCGACGCCAACATGATAGGTTTGACTACACCTTTACGACCGAGACAAACTCAAGGCGATTCGTTGTCAAGGTGTCTGCCGAAAATTTACGAGGTTTTCCCACAGGTGCTCTGAGTGGCTCTCAGGATCTTTTCGAGACTCTACAAGCTTCAGGGCAGCTCGCCTTTCCTCTCGCCCTCTTGTTTGTTATCCAGGCAGTAATTGTTTTCTGGCTACTTTCCCGTCTCGCGTTTCGTTCGCGTCGGTCTCGTACCTATGCTAACGACCGTGTCACGGAATTCCAGTCTGAAAAGGCGAGCACTTGAAAGACACATCCAGATCACTTGCTGTCTCGCGTACATCATGTCTACTGTCACACATTCGCTATGTACTACATTACTATATTCAACAATAGCACGAGCCAGTTCCAAAATGGACAAGAGATGGACGTAATATCCAAAGTTGATAGTTGACAAGCCACTACAAGCTTCTAAGGGAACTCGCGTAGTTCTCATGGATGGTAAGATCCTAGAGCAGGGATTGTCAATCGCGGAAGAAAAGGACAATTGTGAACAAGACATACGGAGGGTTTGAACGGCCATTCGTCGAAAGCCTTAAGAAGTATAGACCAATCGCGTGCTTCCATGTCTCTTATTCTTTTCGACGCGTCTAACCGTTCTGACTCAGGCAAATCAGGGTTTGTCACTGCTGGAATGAGAACCCGCGCATTAGGCGCAAGGAGGCTGAATGAACGCCAATCAACATTTAAACTCGCATTATAGACCAAAAGAACCTACTTGATGGCCTCCTTCAGCTGCGTTGATTTTTTGACAAATAGTCGACGGAGACAAAAGTCCCATGCATCCATATGACCTTTGGCAATTAGCTGGTCTTCGAAAGGGACAACGGTCATGGTACGGTAGGGGCGACCGACGGCACGAGCGTCTTTCTTCGTTTCTATAGCCATGCTTCGTAGAGAGGGTAAGGGGTGAAAGTGTTGTTCGTATGGCTGGGTCGCCGCGAAATCGAGTGTGGGGGTGCAGCTGGCGGTTGCCTCTGCGACTATGGAGAGTTTGCATCTTGCTGCGTCTGTGACTGTCGCGACGACACGCTGCAATTTCTGGAATGAACAGAGAAGCAGGTTTGTCAGGTGGTTTAACGTACCCTGTAGAGGTGTTCGCTCAGAATAAAGCTGAGTGGAACGCGGCCGTACGCGAAGAGCCAGTTGCCGTCGGGCATGTATCGTAGGAATTGGGAAAGGAGCTGTTCGCTGTGTACTGTTGAAGGAAAATGGGAGATATACTGGAGTTGTGGGTGTACTGCGTCGATATGAGAGAGAGCACCTTTATATCTATAGATGTGACGCGACTCACCCCCCTTACTCCATTCAATTTTTGGCACATCATCCAACATACCCGATTCTGACACATGCGAATATGTATCCCACAAGAAAGGGTTCATCTCTATAATTTCAACGCGTGAATCTGCCTCTTTTAGCGGCTGGGAGTGTAGAGCGAAATAGATTTTAGGGCAAGAGGAACACGCAAAGGGTCGTAATGCATACCTTTAGCCAATCGATGTACGGCCCCCAGTTCTCGAGTATAATAAGTTTCTTTATTCTCTCCTTTGGTAGGTTAAGTAACGCTCGAGTTAGCTGGCCCGGGCCTAAGTCAAGTCAGCTCGAGCCCTTGCATGACCCAAACAACGCCTGCTCACCGGGATACGCTTCAATGATCACTTTGTCTCTCGAACCTTCAGGAACAAACGCATCAGCAATAGCTGCAGCTGTTGTGGGGTTTCTCAGTGAGATACGGTGGCTGATCTGGGATGAGCCTTTGAAGATATTCGTCCATTCTTGTGAGTCTGATGGCAAATGAAGTTTTGAGTCGTATGATTTTAATTTTGCATAGCACCGTCGTTGAGAGGATGGCAGACTATGAAGGAGAGTAGAGTGCCATCTAGCGGTCAGGCTGGGGAGACGGCGTATGGGAAAGGTCATGGATTCAGACTAAAGAAAGGTTTACAGACTTGCTACTTTTTTTGGAACATTGACACAGCCACTGCTGATCGCAAAACTTGTCCATGCCTGTGAGCAGATTTATGTGCACTTACTTTACGACCTTTTTTTTCGAAATTTGAGAGGTTTAAGCTTGTCTCCCTTTCGAAGTTTTCCACCTTGATCATCATCGCTGTCATTGATCAGGATTCAAGAGGTGACTCAAGCTCAGACTTTAGAAAAGCATGAGTCTACACAAAATTCGACTTCTCTTTTCACTAACTCATTCCTTCCCTTGACAAACTTTGGCACCGTTCCGTCCATTGCCACACGTTACCTCACACGCGACTAGTCCTGTATGGTGATGTAACTTGTCATCCAGCTTTCGATGAGAGAATGCTGCGCAGCGGGTCAAGCAGACAGGATATGAATTATATCATACGGCATGATAGTAAACAAAAATAGAACTGTGATAGTATTACAATCGAAACTTCATCTGGTGCGAGAAGAGTCGCAGATGATAGTCTTGATACCGAAAGTCATGTATCACCACGTGTATGAATGACCAAGTATGATGCTCATTATACTATGTGAAGAAGGCCACCAGGGAATTCGCTTTTGCACACGTTGTGACTCTCCCCATCTAGCAAGCTCCGACGCGTTCAAGGTTATCATAAATACATGAGTGCTGATTTTTTATGGTGTGATGGACTGTGGAAGTTAGTATTCTAAGCAATGATAATAAACGATAGATGAATCTGATATATGCATATTGAGGTATGTCAGAGTATCGATGATAGATGTAAGATATGAAAGAAGGGCCAAGACTGTAATTTAACCGTATTAGCCCTTGCCTTTTGTGATTCGAATCGTGGCGGTGATTGTTACGACGCGCCTGTATCACAGTATTCCATGATGACGGGGACGCGATCATGAGTTTTCGAAGCTCCTCCTGTACTGCCCAGTTTCGCTGGGAAGCACTCAATTTTTATGTGGTATGTACAGATACAGTCTCGCGATTGAATAAAGCTTTGTAAGCGATTATATAGTATGGCAGCAAAGTCTCAGATCTCAGGTGGCGTCTAAACAAGGACTTGCAACACATGGCATAGGTGCTTTTTCCCTGGATAACTTCCGCTTTATAGGCACTAACATGAAGCGCCGATGTCCAGAATCAAAACCTCAGCGGCGAGTTGTCCTTTGAAGATGGCAGATGAGGGATCTGGACAACCAACTTGAGGAGGAAGTTGACAGATCTATTCAACATAGAACCGTCTGTGCACTCGCGCGGAAGCTTTCTTCTACAAGTGTTCTTGAGTTTTGAGTAGGACTTTCCACCAATCTTTCAAAGTCTTCTATGTTCTGACCACTCTGGGCTGGCAGGTGCTCATCTGGGCGCTCATCTAATCTGATGCCAAGTGCTTTACCCGGTGGCGCTCGGCTAAGGAACGAGTTGACGCGTATTTGTCGATGGTTGAAATATCCTTGTTGGGACGAGTTCTAACGCATTCCACTGTATTTCCGCTTCACTTTGCGATATCCTTTTCACTATCTGTTCCGAGCAAGTCTTGTATATCTTTTTTTCCAATTTTATTACGACCTTCAAGTTGAAATTTCCTCAACCCGCGCGTTACCTGAAATCAAATACCCCGACCTCCAATGGCCGCAGCAAACAGGGAAGTCTTGACTCCCTTTCTTCTTCGGTCCTCCACTCCAGGTATATACCGTATGATTCTCACGTTCAACAACAACGTGCTCATTCATTGTCTGGCACAGCTGCAAATGAGAAAGGTGAGATAGACATCGTCACATCAGAATACAACCTTAAGCAAGATCTTAGTTCTTCGTTATCTCGAAGGCATGTCCAGAGAAGGAGATGAACCAGACAACACTCCGCCACGTTCACTTGCTGATGCCGACGAGTTCCGCAGCAAAGTTGGTTCTCCACGCGCTCGTTCTCCCCTTCAAGTGCAATCTCCGGCTGCCCGAAGCAGAAAGAGCGAAACTTTGTTAAATCCTGTGAAGTCGCCAATGAGCTATGCAAAACATCATGGGAGCCAGGTCGCCCCCCATGATGACGACGCAGATTCGAACGTCCAGGAAGGACGAACATCAGAGGCTGGAGACACAATGAATCCCGCAGTATGTTTCACATTTTCAATGATCTACTATAGCGCTGAACTAGGTATAGATGGAACCAGGCCCTCACGATCCTCCAGGACCTAAATACGAGTCGTATGATTCCGGACCCTCATTTGGAAACTTTGGGCCACTGCCTCCAGATGATCACGTTCCTGCTCCTGCACTAAATTTCTCTTCTTGGAATGTACGTTTCGCAGTCATGTAAACTTGCTTTAGCTCATGGTATAACAGCCCAACTGGGCCCAGATTCAGTCCAAGTCACCCCCTCCACCTTCACACGTCCCCTGGAATAGCGAAGAAGACGGTCATGAAGGTGTGCAGTCCATACAAGCCACCAAAATACCTCTTCCACCCTCTGAATACGCCATGTCTCCACGAGGGACCAACAACGACATGAACAGACACGATGAGCTCATGGTACGCCATCTCAGCGCTCATGAACTAATGATCTGACATTCGTCCAGTCTCCGAGAAGTAATACTCAAATTATCAGTGGCAAGGGTCGCGCCATGTCTCCATCAGACCGGTCTCAGCTGAGCAAAACAACTACTCCACTCAGCCCGCGCGTTATGTCTCCTCAAGCTCGATCTAAAGCTCCCTCCATCTCACCCTCTGAATCACCTTCCCAAGTCCGGCCGCAACAAACGCCTTCGCGCAACAGTGCGTGTCTACCGCATTCTATTGTTGTTGAATTTCCTGCTAACTACTAAAGAAAGGAGGCTCCAGCTCCATCCTCTCCGGCAGTGGGCACCAGACACGCCCGTTCTCACCCTACCGACATGGACCGACGACTGAAGATCTCCTCCACGCCGCCATTCGCGGACGTGCAATCATCATCCCAGAGGAGGAAGAAAAGGCTTCCTCGGTTGCGTCCGCACAGAGCCGTTCAAAGACACAATCGCAAGTCAGCAAGGCCCCTTCGCAACCCCCGACACAGCTCAGCAGGGCGCCGTCGCAACAGTCGAGGTCTCAAGCCTCTGCTACACAAGCACAGATGAATGGGAACAGCAAAGCGCCTTCGGTCACAGCGTCCAGGCAAGGCTACGAGGGCTCGCATCATTCACATGGTCATGACCATGCCGAAGGTGGGGACGTCACGCCCCGTGTACGCTCACTGGACGAACATGACCTCGATCAAGTGGAAGCTCATATTGTACGCACAGCGCTGGCAGCTGCGACACCGCGTACGTCTTACTATGCCGAGCCCCTCGAGCCAAATTTCTCCAGCCACTATCATGATATGGAGTTGTGTGTTCTGTTGCATCAGGAAGCGGACCCGAGCGTACATGATGTTGTGAAAAGAGCGCTGAGGAAGGCGGTGGTGCAGAGGGTTAAGAAATTGGGGATGAAGTATGATCATGAGGTAATGTCTCGTGGAAAAACATTATGATGTATGATGGATGTGTTGATGAGTCTTTGTAGTCCCTTAAACAGTACAAGAGAACTCATATGGACCATAATCCTCTTCGTCAGGATAACAACTCTGATGTACGTATTCTTCTTTTCCTGTCCAGTTCACACACCTCAACTACTCGACCTCCTAAATGCAGGATCCACCTCAATGGGCCACCGATATCAAACGCGAGATCGTACTAATGCAACAACGCATCGAGTCTCTTGGTCCCAAAATCGAGAATCTCCGCCCACATGCCACCTCTCAAGAATTCAACGACTCCCGCTTCGCTTACCAGGACCCCTCCGACTCACGCACACCTCGCACACAAACCGTTCACCTGCAAACGCAGCCCACTGGCACCGCAGCTGACTCGATGTTCCGAGGCGCTCAAACTGATATTATAATTGGTGATGATGGAGTGGAGCGTCCGCGTCACCAGCACAACGGGGACGAGGATGATGTAGAGTTTGATAATCGGACAGAGACGCAGACAATGGAGAGAAGGTTGCCGGCAGATACGGCCGTCAAGCGTGGGCTGTACGGTGCAGATGATCGGGACGATTCGCCTGGACAGCAGTACCTCGAGGAAGAGCTCTACCGGCTTCGTCAGCGGCAGGGCGGTAGCCAATCTGGGCGTTCGCACCATACGTGGCTTGTCTCTCGGGACCCAGGGGAAATCGACGACGACGATGAAGAAGGTCCTCCGCCGTCGGGTATGCCTACTATTCCTGATACGAATGGGGGTGGGTACGCGGAGAGGGAAGGATCTCATTCGCCCCCGCTTCCTGCGCTTCCAGAACAAGAGGATGAGGTTGAGGTTGAGCCGCATGGTGGGGTTATCACGACTCCACAGGGCCCGTGGAGGACACATGATTACGATGCGGAGACCTCCCAGCCTCAGATGGCACCCTGGCAGCGCATTCATGCGCGCTTACTTCAATGGGCTGTTATATGGCCCCAGCCTGAGCTGGACACGGCACTGAATAGCACTACGAGGGGCCAACAGGTCGATGAGATTGCGCTGAGCATCTGGACGACGCAAACATATAAGAGGTACGTCCGTGCCAGGTTGACGGACAATCCGGCGGGTATTGTAGATCGGTTGTTCGTTCCTCCGAATATGGCGGACGCGATTAGTAATGCAGTGTACAATGGTCAGCATGGAAATGCGTGTGGGATGTTGAGGGAAATGTGGACCACTTTTGGGTTGCCTGGGATGCCGCGGTTGTTGGTTGTGCTTGCAAGACACAGGTCGGAGAATGACCATTGGGTTGTTCATCGGTAAGTTCTCTGCGACTTATGAAGTTTTTTGCTTCCTAGCGATGACTTGCAGGTACTCTTTGCCTGAGGGCACTCTCATGACTTACGATTCTTATACTGGCCGGAGTATCATGGATGGACGCGTGTGTTGATGACTTTCTCTTGGAAACTTTGGTATACTGATTGATGTCCTTAGCCGCTTGGTTGGTGGTTCGCCATTCGTATAGCATGGCCAAATGCAAACTACCCCAGCCCCGATCATCTTGAACAGAAGATGGTGCGTTTGCATCGGCCCGCCCAGCTACCTATCGACAATTCTGTCGCGGCTGCTGGGATCTGGCGAAACATCCTCATGGGATCACGTGGAGAGCGCAGCCTGGACCTCGAACGCCTGCGCGACCTCATCAATACCGAAGTCAAGAACCTCCGCCAGAGGAAAGTTCTAGGCAGGCTTTCGATCACGGCGCCTCGGCAGGCCTTGAACTGGGAACACTAAAATTAGGCACTCGATTTGAAGGAAGCGAGGGTGATAAATGAAATGGCTGACCCGCGTGTTTTGTGGTATCCTTATGAGTAATTCAGGTACTGTTGCAAGATAGGTAGCCTTTGTGCTGTTCTTGGGAGATTTCTCATCATTTTTGTTTGGATCATGAGTATGTACATAGTACTGTACTCACTTACTATTCTGTGGATTCTTGTATTTTACCAGTCTCTGCCTTCCTTGTGATTGCATTAGGGTAATCAAGGACTTCGGATTATAGGAGACATATTTTTATTGTGCCCTGGAAGTAGGGACGGACATCCAGAGCATATGTTGATGTGAACATATCCTAGTCACGGCAGTGGAGAAGTAAAGAAGTAAAGAACACGGTAAGCAAAAATAGAGAAGTGAGAAAAGGTACGTCGAAAACAGATAAACAATAGGCGCATAGCGGACATCATGCGGCGAACGTGATATCCCAACAATAGGTCTTAGGCTGGAGTATTTCTCGAAGGTTGTTGGTTGTATAAGTAAAGGACTAAAAGTTTGCTTGCTTTTGTTGCTTTTGTCTAGAGTCACACCGTTTGCGCCACATATAGGATGATGTCTCAAACACTTACCGAGG
Organism: Termitomyces sp. T123_Mx157; assembly: GCA_018849495.1. Taxonomy (NCBI): domain Eukaryota; kingdom Fungi; phylum Basidiomycota; class Agaricomycetes; order Agaricales; family Lyophyllaceae; genus Termitomyces; species Termitomyces sp. T123_Mx157. The sequence goes on along the minus strand of JABFYK010058527.1, from coordinate 4,684 downwards.
AAGCAATACAACTCTCCTGCTTTGTTGGATCTCTAACCCACTAGTACCAAAGTACCTGGGACTTTCAAAATGCCAGCATTGATTTGCCCTTACCCAATTTCCTAATCCATCGACGTAGCGGCGCACCTTCACATCAAGCGTGTCTCCGAAGGAAGGGACGGATTTCATGTCTGCCAGAAAGTCCTTTTCGAGCCTCAAATAATGGTCACCAGTCCATCTCATTGCTTCTCTCAACCCCAGCTGTTTGTGATGCATGATAATTGTTATGATGTTATGACCATCGTTTCCACGAGCTTGTTCGATGTTGTAAGAACAAATGTCCTAGAATGAAACGTCGAGAGTTGAGACAAAAAAACATATGATACACATACATTACAGAGGCTGATCATATCAGCACTGGCATTTTCCAGCCTTTGAATGACTGGATCTTCAAACACTTCCTCTGGGAGTTCGAGCTCAAAGTGTAGAAGTACGAAAGAGGGCATTGCTCCAATGGTATGACGTCGAACCAAAAAATAATCATCGATGCTCCTGATGTGATTTTCAGCACGGTCACTAGCCTCATGAACGACTGCGGTCGTATACATGTCGAATTTTGCAATAAATCGACGGCGCGCATTCTCGGAAGCACACTTCATGGATATCTTCGAGAATCTATTCAAGCTGAAATCATCAGTGAGAAGTGAGAAGGGCTGCAAACGTACTGTCTAGCGATTTCACCGATGACGCACTCGCCAGGGGGTCTCGGCTTGTCAGGGTTCCGTAGGCTATCCATGACCATCGAAGCTAATTGCTGAGCTTCATGTGGCATCGCAATGTCGGTATATATATCATATGCGAAGAAAAGATTCATGATATCACAACCCGCACGTTCGACGTCTATCATGGATTCATAGTAGAGAAGACCTGAGATCATATACGTGAAGATATATTTTGAATAATAGTACCTTTGCTCTCTAATGGGTATGCTAGAGACGCCAGCAGCTCTACAAAGGATACTTGAACTTGGTATCGTAATAGGTGAACAAATAATGATACCGACCGAAATTGCATAAATCGAAAGCTTGCTGTGCATGAGGGCTGAGTGCGTTGAAGGTCCGAAACCATGCGGAAGATTCGATTCTGGCCTGACGGTGGAATGGATTCAACCTTCTTCTCCACGGCCAGTTAACAAGAGTAGCTGGAAGAAAAAATTCAAATTCTTCCAGTGGCAAGTGGGTTGTCATCAGGACACGGGGATAAGTTGGATTATTAGCAAAAGCCTACTTTTAAGTGAAAAGAACCTTCGGGCAGAAAGTCCCTCTTATCAGTTCCTCCAGAAATCGTCCGGAACAAGACACTCTATAGTCATTAACGAAATGATGACAGTGATGAAGATCTAGGAAACACCTTCCGTTTACTGCATATAGCTTTAAGTTCATTCAGATTCATCTCTGGGATTGTTCCCCGCTCTCAGGGAAGGATCTATCATTACTCACAGGTGGCTGTCTGTGCATACCACACACGACCGTAATTCACGGGTTCAGAACGACATTTGACCGCATGGCACTTTCCACTCTTACGGTAGCCGTCCGTTATACGGACCACCGGCGTGTGCAGTCCTAGACCTTAGATCTCGATTAAATGTCGGAATTAGTAACATACAGCCAATATTTTTCAAAAACTGCTGAATACTAATATCCCGATCTTGAGGTCTGACTCGGCTCACTTCAGGCTCAGTTGGAGCGAACCACAATGAATTACAGTTTGTTAACCTGCCACGACTCCAAAGTGACGTAACATGTGATATGTAATGGTTACTGCTATAAGAAGCAAAACCACCTTATGAGAGAAAGCTTGTTAGTACGTACGTAGGAAGAAACAATCAGGAGTCCTTGCTTTACAGTCCGCCACTAGAGTCACATTTGGAGATTGCGAAAAAGATTGAAATAAAGAGCCAACTTGGGAGCACCAAGTCCAATGGGTGGCATAGGCAACACAAACAAGGTAGGACTCCAGTCCCCACCACCTAGACTGGAGCTCAAAGTTGGAATCGCACCGATTTGTTGTACTTCCTTTGATAAAGTTGTGTCTGTTTGCATGCGGATATATCGAACTATATCGAACACGACAATCGATAGCAAATCTCTGCACCTTAATTAACTTGATAAGGATAATGCGTAATACCTGTCCCTTTTAGCCTAAGCTCTAACGTGCACCCTAAACCAAAGCTCTAGCCAACCACCTTGACCAAGTACTCTAACTGCCGAAGAATAAAACGCGGCTTTTTCCTTGTCAGCCGTGACAAGTGAAAAAATGTCAGGACAATGTGTGATGACGTATGTGTCGTACTTTTGCAGAAATGTGTCGCACGATCTGTGTCTGGTCGGTCCCGTGTTTACACTGGGCCAATGTGTCATGTATTGTGTAATCCCTCGATGACAGGAGCATCAAGCTCTGTCCTGAATGTTTAAGAGATTCCGATACCCACGGATTCGTCTCCGATCATCCGGGCAGCTGGGACGTGGGAAATTTAGATCAAGGAGCGCGCGCCAATTAGCTGAGTACATCCGAAGAACGACATTGTGGGAGATTGTGGTGATAATCTGATTTTCTTGGAGTGCCAAGTAGTACTATTGCATAAGTACCTGTAGCCTACCTTAGTCAGAGGGGCTTTCGATGCAGGCACTCTTCATAGTCACGAGAGCACTGCAGGTGGCATCTAGACATTGATTATAGAAAAAAGTCGACTGATCACGTTCAAGAGAGTGAAAGACGCGACACGGTCCGAGTGATAGATTCAGAAAACATCGAAACTCCATTTTGCCATGAATCGGCAAGCGTGACAAACGCTGGACCCATCGAATGACAAAGAGATTCGACAAGAACCAATCTCAGCTCAGGCCAAGTTGGACTACAACAGGTATTGTAAATACATCTCCCTACTAAATTCAAAGTACTAAGGATATCCAGTCGTTGAGGAAAGTTTTGTTGTCCTGACTGAAGGGGGTCCGAGCTACATGCAATAGATCTGTAGTTTTGGGTAAAACTCCGGGGTTGATCGGGGTTTAAGGTCCTTGACTCTTATCTAAGTAAGAGAAGATTATAAGTCTGCAGGAAGAAGCACGGAAGGAATGCGGAACAATCCGAGGAGATCTGTAGTTTTGGGGTTGATCAGAGGATTATAAGTCCGCAGGAAGAGGCACGGAAGAAATGCGGAACAATCCGAGGATATCTGTAGTTTTGGGTAAAACTCCGGGTTGATCCAGAGTTTATGGTCATGTGTCCTGGGACTCCTTGAATTGGTACCACTACAATAGTGGTTCCTCTATGCACAAAATCCTCTCAGCTTACTTCTGTCTCACTACATTACAGTCTCTTAGTCTCCCCCAGTCCACACACATTATTAAGCAGCTTCTTTTGATCATCATCAATGACAGCTGCCATGCTGAGATCTTGAAGTCCAATAAGGTTGAGAAAGCCTTGCAAAAAAGACAAAGTGCTGATTGAATTAAGCACATACAATTACTCTTCATATGTACTAATGTTGTGTTAAGTATATCCTTGCCTAATACCATTCATTCATTGGCTCATTTTCAACTTCATCCTCAAGTTCTTAAAAGTATGAGCAACTTCATTGATGCTTTTGAGGAAATGCAGGATAATATATCATTGCAAACTTTGTGATTACTATTGTTTGTAGATGATATGTAAGCTCTCAATGAAACTTGCCAGCATATTTCTTTTTTGCAAAAGAAGGTTATAAAAATGCCTCACATGTTAGCAGATTGAACTGAAGACAGATTGAAACAAAGTTTCAAAATAAATAACCTGATCTCAATTTAATTTTATGCAAGCTGGGCCTAGATATAATTTACATTGAGGTGTAATTAGGTGTTGACATAGAAAACAGTCAAAAGATGTGACAACTGTTCCAAATCAATCATTGAAGTCTTATGTAATGGGCTAAAATTGAGTTTTTCAAAAGGCAGGCTGAAGGTATGTTGCAATCTAGCAGATAAAGCACTGTAAGCACACCACACTCATTGCACTATCACACATATCACACAATCTTTGTCATTGTGGCCACCCCTCTGAACAATGGATGAGAACTAATATATATACTATATATACACAGTCAAACACCCTCAGTCATTTCTACTACAGACTGAGGGTGAGTAATGCTTAAACCAGATAGTTGAACTCTATACTTACATGTACACTAGATTGACACTAATGGTGTCTGTATTATCTAGGTACAATAAGAGTTGTTTCTACTACAGACTGAGGATTGACACTAATGGAGTCTGTATTATCTAGGTTCAGTTTCTAACAGGTTATGGGACTGTGCTGCAATGTACAGTAAATAGTACAAAAAACTGAATCTCTGCCTGATGACTCAAACAAGATCATTGATCTCTTACCCCTGGATTGATTATCTGGATAACACAGAATAGACTATGTGCAACTCATGTAGTGGATTCTTTTTCTTGACTTTTCTGGGAACATCTATGTCATGAATATAGTGGATGATTACACCAACAAACTGTGGTTCATACCTCTAAAAACTAAAGATGACAGCTTTGATGTACTGAAGGCTGGATCAAGGCTTGTGAAAACAAGACTGGTCTGAAGTTGGTGACTCTGCATACTGGAAGGGATGGCAAGTTTAATAGTGATGCTCACAAGAGTTGGTATAAGTTCC
>JABFYK010058526.1:0-13728 GCA_018849495.1 Termitomyces sp. T123_Mx157 | reverse complement strand
ATCTATATTTAATCAAATTGGACATATACACTTGGGCCGTGAGAGTGCAACAGCTTGTCACGGCACTACGGGCCTTGAGATAGAACGGACGTGAAATGAGCATATCAAGTTCACGACTAAAGGAATCCTTTCCTACACACTCGCGAACTAACGAAGGCCAGTGAGTTCATACTTCAACCCTTCTATCAAATCTTCTTGGTCTCCGTATTTTGCCAACCACGCTTTTATACCACCCTGAAGGACATATGCAGTCGAAGATGTCACAGACTTGTCATTGAGATAGTCTTGGTACCTAGAAGGAAATTCTCAATACATCCAAAACAACTCACATCTAATAGATCTCACCATCCTGCACATCTGGGTCCACGCCCGGACGAGCTTCCACAGTAGAAGATCACACGACTTGTGTTCTTGTGCTTCTCAAGGAATGCAGGTAGATCGTCGTAGAATGTCTGAGCATACCAGTTTTCGCTTCCACGAACGTGACCCCCCTAAGGAGATCAATGCCTCTTTGACCTGCAGAAGAATGGAAGAGTCATACAACACGATCATCCTTCCGAACGTCAATGACTGCAAAATTTCCATTTGTAGGGAATTTGCGCATAAGAATTTCAAGTTCCTCAATCGTAATTCGTCCTGGCTCCGATATTACCTTTGGATAAGCATCCCACCAGCGGAGAAGGACCGGTGTTAAAGTCGTTTCGCCGTGTTCCTGGCTTGTGCTTTTCTTGACAGCAGTGATCTGATAAGATGCTATTGTGTGTCTGATTTCGGGGTTAAGGCCGTCAGTACAACGCAATACGTACCAACCCATGCATTAACATCATATTGGGGCTTGCAAGTGGTGTTCGCGCTACAGCAGCTCTTTCCATTGGCAACGATACATATCTGTCGAAGCTCATTCTCAGTTTCCAGAAACGCGATTTCTAATGTCGTGTGAGTCGACTGTTTATCAAATGTACTATGAGAATGCATACCGGTGAAGCCAGAAGTTTCAAGAATAGTCTTGTATTCTTCTACCAAGATCGATCCCGAGATACAATTCACATATGCCGTGAGATCATTTCGAATTTCATCTGAGAGAGGACGTCTAGCAACGATCTGAAGTTCAATTGAAGATGGGCCATGCACAGGCAAGTAGGCGTAACGAACATCATCAATCACAAGACGTCCGTCAGGCTTGAGTATCCGGTATATTTCTTTCAGAGCGCTCTCCTTCTTGCTGTGAGGCAAGAGATTGATGACACAGTTTGACAGCACGCAATCGGCCGTGCTCGTAGTAATTGGAAGAGGTTCGGCTAGCGAAGCCTCTATAAATGCAACCTGCGGGTATTTCAAACCTTTCTCCGCGGCGTTCCGACGGGCTAACGCGATCATGTCCTGAGATCAGATTCATCAGTGTACCATGATAGGAAGGGAACGAAACAGAATCTACAGCAGAAAAGTCAATGCCTATTGCCTGTCCGTGCGGTCCGACCTTCAGTGCAGCTAGAAGGATGTCAATACCAGCACCAGATCCCAGGTCGACGACGATCTCTCCCTGGAGAAGACCATTATTTCTGTGATATAGCACGGACCAACAAACAGGGAAGGTACATCTTTGAGATTAGCAGCATTGACAGGGCTGCCGCATCCTAATCCGAGCTGGGCGGATGCTGGTATGAATTTCAAGTCGCTTTCTGTATATCCTACTGACTGGGCTGTTATGTCCGTCACTAGATCAGCTTCATAAGCGTCAAGGTTCAGAAGATCCAGAGGCAATGAAATCCTGACGCACGAGATCGATCTGTAGCTGATTTTGCTTTTTGGCTATAAGCTTCAATAACTGCGTCCACAAGAGAGCTGTCGGTCAAACTCGACATGAGTATACTGTTACTTAATCGCGAAAAGCTGCCTTGACCTATTATACGGGAATTGGAAATTCAAAGTCAAATTTGTGCCGGTTAAAGCCGGTCGACCCAAAAGCGGGCGGACAATCTACTACAATTCGTACGTATATAATAATGACATGAGAAAAGGTCGTTCTATGGAAGCATAGACTAGTCGTAATGGCTAAACTTGATGCCAATGGCTTGATTGCCCGCCAGTGAATTCCTGGAGCATCGAGTCAAAGGTAGACTCATAACTTGAAGGGACGTATTGAAGTTCTTCATAGGCCTGAGGCAAAGCGTAATTCTGGTGGATAAGAAAAGGGTCGCCCGCAAGTTGTGCGTCCAAGTCGTGACTAGTTGAATATGCCCCTGGCTGGACCTGATGGTTGCTGCTTCCTAAGTTCTCGCACAGTATTTTGAAGGCATCTTCAATATCCTGTTGACTCCAAAGAGGAGGGGTCGTTTCATGAGCCTGGAATCGACGCGTTTTATCGTCGAACAGAGATCAAACAAGATCATACGCACCTCCGATGGTCCAGCGTATGGAGGTAGATAGAGAGAACCTGTTGCAGGGAAAGCATCACAAGGGTCGGCCTGTACTGTATGAGCACCGCTATGCGTCCCGTTTGATCTCTCTCTTCTCTCGCGCTCCCGCTGCCCCTTGCTTCGAGGCGAATATTTGTAACCTGGATATTTCGCTTCGTGCTCCAATTTTTTGATGAGAGCAAGTTGTTGATACTCGGCTTTCACTTTTTGAGACTCCTTGTGCCAGAGTTCAGAGACCATCCGAGAGATATCGCCTTGTTTCCTATAAGTTCCAGGTGGTGGTGGAGGAAGTTGACCAGTCTTGTGGGAGCGGTATAGTATAAAAGCGTTAGGAGGCCGAGGGATTCTTTGTGTTTCCTGTTTACGCGCCATGAATGATCAAGTGAGCAGGTGTAAAGCTGAGAGGATGTCTGAAGTGATTTCATCGTGAACTCGAAGGCTCTCGTTTTATACCGTGTTAAGAGAGCAAAGCGTGTTCAGAAGTAAGCACCGAAGCTCAACGTTGAACATTCAGTGTATCGCTTTGACGTTAACCCAACGTTGACCTCCACATCCCCGCTGCAGCGCTTTGTTTCAAGCAAAGCTGGACCATGAGATATGCCAAAAAGCCAGCTTCCATGCATTGTGGCCCAAGCATGTGCAATGACCGTCATGGATGGTTGGACCAGACTAAGTCAAGGGTCGTGAGTTACATAATACAAACTAGACTTCTATGAAAAAATAGTACGCCTTCTTCCAGTATCCATAATGAGCCTTGTTTTTAAAAAGTCCCTGTAGGCTTTCTCTTTCGCTCACGGTCAAGTACTAAGCTTCTTCTAACCACCTTTTGCCACTCTTCTGACTGATCGCAGGCTGATGCTCCTCGCATATCTCAGCGGAGAAAGATGAAGGTATAGAGTAACCAGGCTTTGAATATGTTGCTCTACTACACGTTAGTGAAGAAATTATTCCAAGCCCCTCGGATGCGTAGCGATATGCATATATGATTGATATTCGCCTCTCAGAGTCAGAACTTTTTGATCACACATGATCTTGGATTTTCTCCTTCGTCCTATTATTCTTTGACATTGGGCACTGATTGCTTTTGATGTGCCTTCGGTATAGGAGGTAGCTGTGAGTTGGTTCTACGCGTGAAGAGTCATGGAAATGCTGGGCTGGAATATGATTGAGATAACACGTCGCGACTCAACATGCAGTCAAGGTATGCACACTCCAGGTCTCCACAAGGTAAGTGTGCTTGGAGCAAGGGTCTCTACATTCGATATCGGAAGGAATAAGCCCTGTAAGAAATGTTCTCAGTCATGTCGACGTAGGACTGACACCTTTACGGATGCGGCTCTTGAATTCGGAAACGAAGGTATGATTCGAATTTTGTCCTACTAATCGAAATATTCGAGGTGCCGATCCACGATTTTTAAGGGGGCACGATGCAATGAATCGTTGTGATTCTGTCCCAGAACTTCCCTTGCTTTGGTTTCGGCGGTTCATTTTTTGTGGTGCTGTTATCCATGATGAATTTTGAGACGACGCACACTTCCTCTGAACGTGGGCTCGTATAGGGATTCACCCTGCTTTCAGTGTGTATACGACATGGTTGGACATAGGTTACAATGGGAAGGTGAGGACTGGTACGATGGAGTGTCAGCGTTCAGTGTTTCATCGCCCGAGGAAGTTGATGAAAAGCTCATGGACACCTAATCAGTCACATCCACTGGCAGATTGTATTTTGTTGTATCTCTATTGGTTACCGCCTGGCTAAGCAGCTAGAAGTTGTGAACCCCGCGCTACCCTGTGTCGTGGACGCGTGTTTGAGCTTCCCTGATGGCAACGCGTGGTGAGGTTTACAAATGTACCATCTGTGATTGGTTCATTGGACGCTGTCTGGCTAAGTATGTGCATCCAGGACGATATTCAAGACGTTTTATTGGTACTTACGATCATGATTCTGTTGCACTGATCTTCGATCCCGTTGCCAGAGCCACCATATCTACATGGGTCCATAATCTTCATCGTCCTACGCATCATCGATTTTTATTGAAGTTTGGTTGTAGTCAATTGATGGTGGGCTGGTGAGATGGTCACCATCAAAATCTGATTTTGCCGACCTTGACAGAAATTTGAGGACTCTACGACATGACTGTGGATTCTGTTGCACCGATCTTCAATGATGTTGTCAAGCCATAAGTATTTGAGAGCTCTGCTTGGTTGCCTCCTCTACTTGGTTGCCATTTCTCCTCTCGAGGACCCATTGGATTTTTTTTTCTTTGTCTCTTTCTCTCCATGTTCTTGAAAGACAGGTTCTTCTTACAGGATGTTGGGCTGGTCCTCTTAGCAAATTTCATTTCACTCACAGTGATGTCCATTTCTCTGGGTATGACACACTTTGCCTGGTCCAAGACATTCTTTACTTGACATCCTATCTCAGTGCTGTCCCTATCTATCTTTGCAGCAGCAACATCAAGCTTGCTGTGAGTCACTTTGACTATTTAACGGAAATTATTGGATTTATCTTGATCATCCTCTAGGTTGCGAGATCTGAGAACCAGGCCAACACAAATGATGTTCTGTGTTTGTGCTCTTAGCATGACATTACTGTTATTATACTGGTTTGCAACATTAGGAACCACATTCACACCAGTGATAAATACGCTTGCCAACTCACGAGGACGTCACCCAGTTGTTACGAATGTCGACACTAATGAATTCTCTTTCATCTTCATGTTAATCGGGCAGTGGTCAATTCAGCTATTGGTGCAAATCTTTTACATGTGACCAGGACCACTCTAATAATGTCATTCTCTCAGCCTCTGATTGCGGATGGTGTAGTCATCTGGAGAGGATGGGCTCTTTATGTGGGTAAACCATGGATAATGCTGTTACCAACTCTGCTTTTACTAGCAGCGACGGGTGAGCAACGGATTTCCTGCAGACATCTGACCTTCAAGCTGATACATATATTTAATTTTCAGGTTCTAGCTTCGCAGTTGGAATTATTCAATCGAAACCCTTGTTTTTTATTGAGGGCGATCTGATTGAGACTTCGGAAAAGCTTTTTTCTGCATCATTGTCTCTCTCTTTGGCTACAAATGTTGTGACTACCTTATTGAGCCTTCAGAAATTATGGTACACTGGGATTCGAAACTATTATTCTTATCATCCAACGTTTATTCTTACAGGACTTATCGAAAGGTCAACAAAATCATAGGTCTCGTTCAGCAATCGCAGGCAGAGAAAATAATGGTCATTCTCACAGAGTCAGGATCCATTTACTGTGGAATTCAGGTAAATCGGATGATTTCGAAATGCCATGCACTGTTGATGTAACTGTCGACAGATCCTCAACATGATCATGCAGCTCTTACCATCGAACTTCATGTCACCTGTGAACATTGTTATGATGATGGTTTTTGGTGTTTACGCTACTTTATCGGTGGGTCTTTCCTTCAGCTAAAGCGACCTAATGGCTCAAGAGTTAATTAGGCGGTATACCCCTCCCTGATTGTTGTTCTTGTACATCAAAAGCGCTCTCTCGTAGAGTCTCTTGGATCTATTATTCCAAGTTCTAAGGATGATGCAGGGCAGCACGCGACAATTAAACATGAGTATATCTTTTTGATTTTTTCCTCTGTTCCACAACTAACTCATCCATCGATATGACAGCGAATTATGCTGAGTTTCGGATACCAATGCCGGAGTTCGCGCGACTTGGTGGAATGTCCTCCCAACAGTTAAGGCTTCGGACGGAAGGTAAGTAGAGAAACATTGATATGAGTGTTATTCATCCAATACCATCCAATCTTAGCCGTTCCTTTGGCCACTTGCTGATTTAGAATCTTATACTTACAATAGTTTATCAATTCGAAGAATAGGTGACTGGTGAATCCGGTGATAAGTGAATACTTTTCAGAGCGTGTCCCCCCAACAGTTAAGGCTTCAGACGGAAAGTAAGTAGAGAAATATTGATATGAGTGTTCATTCATCCAATCCCATCCAATCCATCCAATCTTAGCCGTTCCTTTGGCCACTTGCTGATTTAGAATCTTATACTTACAATAGTTTATCAATTCGAAGAATAGGTGACTGGTGAATTCGGTGATAAGTGAATACTTTTCAGAGCGTATTTCTTTCTAAGTAATATGTCCTTCGATTGACGGCTTGACCGGCCCGCACGCCGTCGAACTCGGTTTTCGGGATCCAAATCGTTCTTCTTTCGCTTCTCCATGCCCAAGGAATATATTCTCCCTTCAGACTTCTTTCCAAGGGCTATCTCGAATTTTCGATCCATATTGTAGCGAAACTATCCATACCAACGTTTTCGTGCCCATGAGTTTCAGTGGTGACGTATCTATCAATGATATGAATAAGTAAACTACACTGCAGACTAATGATAATCCTGAGTAAACGTATGCATGTCCTTTGCGCCCTTCATGATTCTTTGGCTCGCCTCACGTGTTTACAGACCTTTTCCTTCTCGTTCTCGCTGCCTACAACTATCAAGGACACATACAAATAAATAAATAAAGACCGAGAACGCCGATTATCACTCTGGTCTGAAATTCAGAAGAATCCGAGCGGTCTACCGGATGACGATAACCATCTAGCCTGGAATAGCTTACCCAGATCTAAACGTGAGTGAAATGTATGATATCAGAACTCAACAGCTACAATCGCACAGTTTCCTTGATATCTTCTGGACATTGCGCGCTCGACGAACGGCTCGCACTCGACTCCATCGTGATTTTGACGGGCGTCAAGTCTGGTTTCCGAACGCAAGATCTCTGGGGTGGCTGCAGTCTTCATCTAGTTGAGGTAGAAGGTACTCGCACGGTCGGAAGGAGCTTCTTGCAGGACCATACAGTTTGAGCTTAGCTTCTCCGTGGCTTGTGATCTCTGGTGATGGTTTCTTGTACTCTGTTTCAAGCTGGCTTGCAACACACGTCTGTTCCTATCAGATGTCCGTATACGCGTGAGAACGGACGCTGAACTCCGTGCGAAACAATAACGACGACGTGAATCAACCTTAGGTAGTGTCGAGAACGCAGATGTAATTTCAACTTTGTTGAAGGGATCCGAGCTGGGTGAAGATTACCTCGTCACGGTGATGAACCAGGAGCCATGCGATCCGACTTACCGTTGTCAAGTGCTGTGAGACCGTCGTAAGTATGTTGACTTGAGCATCATGATATGGCAGGTTGTTACGAATATTACGATTCAATTCTCCGGTCTTCCGCACAGGATATTCCGATCACTGTTCTGGGCAACCCATTGTCGTTTGTTTACCTTCTGCTGCAATCGATTGAGTCTGTTCCCATAGAAGCATTAATTGCCTTAAGAACAGGTCATGATTTAAGACTTCTTATCGCGCCTGTCTGTTGTCTTTCGACCTTCTAGGGCCTACAAGACGATCAACTACGTACCTAGGTGGTTTTGAGTGATACAACTCTATTCATGCATTGTAATGTTTCGGTACAAAGCAACAAATGTTAAATAAATCACGGAACTACGGCCGTGAGCATCAAGACCATGTTGAATATTTCTCCAATTGCCAGACTAGCTTCGGCTGTCGATGCTTGGAAGCATGATTTTTCATATATAAGCACTCTCAACCAACTGGCTTGATTCTGGCCGTTGTGAACGAATTTGGTTTCTCATTGGGGCAATCTTCTGTGGCGGATCGGGTGTCTGGGGACGCAAGTATGTCCGTTCTTTGTGGACGAGAGATATATTGTTTATCGTCACTCTTCTTTCAACGGCCATCTTGGCTCTCGCGGCCGGTGGTTCGCCTAACTCTGTTTCCCTCTGTTCTTTCTCGGCAGTATGGTCCCTAGGTGTAAGAGGCAATCTTGCCGTGGACTCTGCCGTGTTCCTTGGTCTTTTCATATCCATCTATCATCTAACGCAGTTGGCAGAGTTTGTACCCGCATCTCATCAATATCTGTTGACCGTGCTTTCAATCTGGGCCTTGGGACAACTACTAGCAAGCCTTGTGAGTCTGTCCCTTATCCATCTGCTGCGTGTTGTCCGATATCTTTACAGGTCGCTTGGTCTTTGATCGGAAACTTCTCTTGCACGTTAAGCACGCCCCATGACTGCCCCCCGATCGTCTAACAAGGGATGGCCGCACGTCTGAGATGAACCGGAGCGCAAAGAGCGTCTCTCTCTCCTCGAGATTCGTAGACCAGAGATCGAACCTGATCGAAGTTGGTGTGGTACAGGAATGAGGACCATTCGGGCAAATTCTGGAAAGAGACGTTCAGAAAATTTAGTGCAGAAAGTGGGTCATCGTGGCATGGAGATGCCGAACCTTTGATGAATCTTTCGCAGGGAAGGCTGAGGATGACCACGGATCAAGAGATTTCACCAGCCCTTGCAAATCTTCCAGACTTTCGACATGATTACACCATAACCGACATACTTGGACATTTGTTGTCTACTACTTAAGCATACAAACCCTGTACTTGGATATGAACGCAATTGTAAGAAAAGATGTATAAGCTCCACAGTACTCGCACAAGATTCAAGATCCTGAGTCGGCCAAAAGACATGGAATGTGATAACGCGTGAGCCGTGAGTATCAGATGGTCAACTCCGTCACTCTGAGCGAGCGGACAAAGATATTAATACGTAAACCCTTCTCGCCTGACGCTCGTCCTGTCTAAACCCAAATCTACCAGGCAATTCAATCCTGCTTCTTCAAACGACGGTGAGCCACAGACATACACCTCCCTCTCCGGCAAACTGACGCCTTTCTCCAAAATTCCTATATCCTCTCCAGTAGAAGCCTTCAGCGCCTGTGTTGAGATTCGTCCTCTGTGCCGCCGTAGTATAACACCCTCCTCTAGCACTTCCGGCACATCTTTTTCGGAGAACACATCAATAGTGATCTTCCCTTTCTTGCTTCCGCGAGCCCGCACCGCCTCGCTGAGTAAAGGAAACAACACCACGGGATCACGGATGGAGAAGATGATCTGTATATCATACTCGAATGCAGGGTTCAGACCACGAAGCATGGCGAGGAAAGGTGTCACGCCAATGCCGCTTGTGAGCCAGAGGAAGGCAGTTTTCGGGGGCAGAGGAAGGATGAAGCCTCCAGTCACGCCTACAAGCCCCACACTCAACCCCATCGGTCGAGAATCCTCCAAAAGCTCGGGTCTAACCTCATGAAGTCTCTTTGCAAGGTTAAACAAAGCACCAGTCACTGCGCCTCCCGGCTTCTCACGCATCGTAAGGGAGAACGTCTCGTCGGCGTTTACGGAAGACACGGTCCACGTACGGATACGATCGTCGTTGACGGATGTGGGGTCTAAAGGAGCCATGTGCTGGTATCCTCTCGCACCCAAGAGGGGCGTGAAATCGAGAATTGCTGCCTGTCCTGGTAATATGCTAAGCTTTTCCGACGGAGCCCATGAGAACGTTGCAATAGTCGAACTGTGCATCTCAATTTTCGTGAGGAGCACAGTTGCGCCGTCTATCCTCGACGTTCCGCCCGCCTCTTCTGCTAAAAAGCGAACAGGCGGACTGTATGGGCTGCATATGGGTGTAGATTCAGGACGTTGGCGAACGGGAAGAGCATCGGAAACAAGAGAGAAACCGGTGACCTGGATAGTCGTAAGGGCGTTTTGGGTATGTAGTGGCATCACGCATTGCGCGGCGGAACCAATGAGATTGGTGGCGATCCCGGTCAGATAGAGGATGGAGCCGTCGGAGAAGGAGATAAAGGTAAGTGAAGCGAATGGAGTAGCTTCAATGTTGCCTAGAGAGGTCATGAAACGATTACCTACGAAACCTTGATGAGTTCTACAGAGTTCCAACAAAGAAGATTGAGGCATACCTGAAAAATCTGGTAATACAATTGTTCGACCGTCGGAAGGAAGTACACGGATGAACCCTTTCCGTCCTCCACGCTGATTCATGCCGAGGTGAGAGGGAAAGTGGGATGCTTCATCAGCTGGCGCAGCGTACGTCGTCCCAAGAAACATAGTGTCAGATTCAAGGATCAAAGATATAGCCTGGTCCGGCAGTCGATCGTTTGGTCCAAGGTCGAGATTTTGAGAAGTAATGGTCGGCGATGTATTCAGGGAAGGAATGAAGTCTCGAATTGTGATATACTTTGGGCAATTGCTGTGAAGAGTAAGGCTCCAAGGTCAGGAAAATAAAGATCAGTGATCATACCCCAGTGCTTCATCAACTAAAAGTTCGAGATGAATCTCATCGTCGTCCTTCTCCAACTTGGTGACCTTTCCGGCGAATTTATTCCTTCGTCGTGTTGAGTATTCGACACCGATACCAGCAACCAGCATTAACCCATCATCCTTGAACCTTTCCGCATTTTTTAGCAGCGGGTCTCCCGGCCACAGCTTCGCGTCGATAGATAGGGTGTTGTATTTCGAACGAGATGTTCGAACAAAACCTGGCTTTCCGTCAATTCCGGCAAGTATGGACCCCCAAGGACGACCAGTCACATCCAGAGTTACGACAGGAAGGAACGGAAGCCGTGTAGTGTAAAAAACAGCGTGATCTTCTGGGAGCTCGCTGCTAATGTGGTGATACAGAGACATAATTGAATAATTGTCGTTATGCCCAAGCTTCTCGTGTATCAGACGCTCGCCGCGGTGCCATCCGTTGAGACTCATGTCTTCCGAAGGAGACGTATACGACAGATATGACCCAAGACTAGGTATGTGTAAGGAATCAATCACGGCCAGGCATATTTTAAGAACTCACATCTATCGGTCAGCTACCTGACTCATCTTGTTCGCCTTGGTCATCCGGCTGGATAGCTAATCGCAGTAGTTGTACCACTAGTCCACAACTAGCAGAAATACAATGTCAGCGGATGGCAGCGAGGTCGTAGAGACCGTGACAAATGTGAATAATGAATGGGCATTTGAAGATGACGGTCGCGAACCGCTCAAGCTTCAAGGCCAAGTCTGTGGGAAATACTTACAAATTCTCCAAACTGCTGGGCCAGTGGCAGTGTTAGGAGCTCCACCAACTGCCGCAGCATTCCAATGTCCAAGTTCGTCCAGATTGTCCATATTTCATTCTTCTGATGCTCAATCCGTCGCCTTCAAGTTAGTGCAACCGATTTTGGCAAAAGTATTAGATGAAATCGTTGATGAAACGACACGCTGAATCGCGCTTATTTTGTCGTCCCAGGAGACCTCAATTGTGATAGCTCGAGGAGAGGCGATTAAAGAGCCTATTCAAGAGCTAGAGAAGCTTCATGAAAGTGAGATTCGGCAATTGACGCGCTTCGAGACTGCTATAGCACCACATAAGCGACTCCCTCGAGAATTACTCATTGCCATCTTTTGTTACACGGTTGCGGGTTCGCGAATGTCTTACCCCCACAAAAGGGAAAAGTTTGCTACCATATGTCCCTTAGGCAAGTGTGTTCTCGATGGTGAGAGGTAGCAATTTCAGAAGCATCCATACGGAGCTTTGTGAGTTGAAAAGGATCAAGGTCGGATGAAACATCGTTCAAAAACATCTAGCGTTCTGGAGCGAGAACATCAACCATTCTGAATATCCTTTATCTCTTTGAAAATGTCCTTTTGGAACTACTACGGTTTGATCTGTTGGAGTTCATACTACTTCTCACTAGAGGGTCCCAACTCATTTGCTGCTAATGTGCCATCCCAATTTCTAAACCCTGTTACTTTTGGCAATGCTTGCTGTGATTCCCATGTACCAGGTCTTTCACTGAGCCAGTCCTCCCAGCCAAGGTCCCATGACTCTAAACCTTCCCCATGCCTGGATGGTATTTTTCGGAGTTTGAACCTAAGATTCTGAACCTGGTGATGGTCTGGAACAGTGTGAGGCAAGTGTGTGACCAGACCTGGTGTAGGCAACCCTAGCCAGTTGATCAAACTTACATTACATGCCCTGACCTCAACAGCCATGCTGATTCCAGCCAATGGACCACACAATACTTTGGTGGCCAGGATCAATTTATTGACACCTATTCTTCCCACCCACCCATACTACATAAGACATACTTGATCAGCAAGGTACCTCTCCCAGATCCATCCCACTGGCCATCTTTGGAAACTCTTTGCATTCCAAAAACAGCCTTGAGTATTACTGCAATTTATAAGATTGCTGAAGGCACTCCCATTTATATATAACCTTGATATGTCTATTCTGTCATTGGACTGTCTTGAGAGTTTGACTAGAATGGTTGAGGACTGATCTAAGCACTGGAGTGAATCATCTCACAGTATTGGAAGGGAGTCAATCAATCAAATTGTAGCTTTGATGGACAAAGATCTGCACTCAGATACTGATCTGTACAGAAAGCAGATTATGTATTGTGGAGCTCATCTGCTAGTTCAAAACTAAATAGGGGGTTTTCAGAACCTCAGCTCTTATATGTACACTGAAATTGCTGAATGAGATACATTACAAGTTACAATACAGAAAAGATTGAATTTGGAGGCACATGGATTTCAGATTGGTTACTGTGAAGAATCACATAATGGGCTTCATCAAAGACTGCTTGGACTGCATGGAACTTCCACCTACAAAAATAATGCATGAAAAACTCCATCTAGGACTCTAGCCAAACACCTTTCCAAGTGTGCCAATTATGCTCCATAGCCACTTTACTACAGTTTGATCCATTGGAGTTCATACTACTTCTGTAAGGGCAACCTTTGGAGGCTGTGGCTAACTCACACAACTGGCAGAGGGAGATCCAAAGTTTATTCAGTACTGTACAGGGTCTATGGACATAAGTACTCACCTGGCAGCAGGAGATCCAAAGAGAACAAGTCTAAGGAGCTCCCTGGCCAGGTCTGATGCTTCAGAAAAAACTTCTAACCCTAACCCAAAGGTGAAAACTCTGGAAATTGCCATAACTCTGGAGGTTGAACCAAAAATGGAAATCTATTGTAAATGGCCTTGATCTCTGGACTGACAGCACATGACCATGAAAAAATATTAACAAAAGATAAACACTGGTTAAAAGTACTTGTCCCCAGAAGATGGGAGGACAAAGATGAAAGGCAAGCCCAAAATAAAGAAAACAATGAAAGGGGCAGATATGTACAGTCTCCTGACATCACTCCTCCTGACCCTCTGGTTTGTTTCCTTTATTCCAAGCTTGCCTTTCATCTTCATCCTCCCATTGTCTAATGACAGGTACTGTAAGGGCAACCTCTGGGGTGGCGGATCTGAGTCACGCGGCTAGCAGAGGGGAATCTGAAGTATATTAGCATTGGTAAATGACAATACAATCCATAACTAATCACCTAGCAGAGGGGAATCCAAAGAGAACAAGTCTAAGGATCCCCGCTGCTAGGCGTGG
>JABFYK010058525.1:0-13769 GCA_018849495.1 Termitomyces sp. T123_Mx157 | reverse complement strand
GCAGCCTCCTACAAATATAACCAACAGATAGCCCTTGGTTGAAAGTACTTGTGACCCAAAGATGGGAGGACAAAGTTGAAAGGCAGTTCTGGAGTAAAGGAAACAATCAAGGGGTCTGGTATGAGCAGTCCCCTGACAGCTCCCTGGCCAGGTGTGACACTTCAGAAAAACTTCTGATCCTAACCCAAAGGTGAAAACTCCAGAAACTGCCATAACTCCAGAGATAGGTTGGAACAGAACCATCATTGTTAGTTGTAGACTGAATTGATTGTTGGGCCCTTGCAATTTCCAGATTGGTAGTGGTAAACAAAGGTGGCAGATTCTGTGGTCCAGAAGAACAAAGCTTGAACAATACATGAGGTGCAAGTTGAGGATATATTGGTTCATCTTCCTTGCTATTCCTATTGCCTTGTGCCTGTGGCATTCCCCAAAGGGCCTGAGAGCCTGAGTAGTGAAGCAGATGAGAAGCTGGGACTGTGTTCCAGTCTAGAGGCAGCAGCAGTCAAAGAGCGCAATCAATGCAAGGGACAGATTTGGGTTGAGCAGAAGTTGAAGGGTGTGGATTGGGGGTATTGGATCTGTTGAGGGATCCTTGCAGTTTCTGTAAGATGGTTGTTGTGTGGTTCTTGTTACTACCTCCTTGAAGGCTCTCAATAGGGTTTGAATCCTGCCAAGAATACACACAAACAAGGTGAGAGCTGGCAATTTCAGCATGGAGCATTTTGGAATTGTGATCAGTACTGCAAGAGCCATTCACTGTCTGTTTCTGCATCCACATATTCCATTACTTTTTCTTTCCTTTCTTCATCATCATTTATCCCTACAGCCTTGAAGAGGCTTTCCATCTTCCAGATGAAGCAGTGGACTTCTGATGGCTGAGTATGGGTGAAACAGGGCACATCACGGCTTGTAGATAGCAGTAATTTTTGTCTCATAACTTCTGCCAGCATTAGCCACAAGAGTTAGTCAACTCATAAATAATACAAAAACTCTTATTACACAGCCATATAATAACCCAAGTCTTCTTGTTCCAGTCATGGTTTCCTGCATCCACAGGTGAGCAGGATAGGTTAAAAAAATTACATTTTGCACATGGTGCCACATGACAGTAACACAATAAATCGTCACTCTGCTGATCACGTGATGACCGCGTTTGAGCCTATTCTAACAAGCTGAGGGCACAGAACACAACTAGAAATTACATGAAGGCTATTGAATACTTTACCAATTTCATTCATCCTTGACTTTAGCTCCTGACTTTGTTTTCTCATCGACCGGAATCAATGTTAGAGGAGAAGGTTGCTGAGTTGGATCTGGACATCGCTTGAGCTGAGTCGACACAGGGGCAACTATTGTACTTGAACTGTTGTTGAGTGATGTACCAGTCATTCTGTTGAATGGAACATTTGACTCGGCAGAAGGGGCGGATGGGTCAAAATACGATGGTGCCGGTGAAGATGGCGTTGACACCGGAGTGGAAGCAGTAGAAAGTGCAGATACGATGGATTGTGATACGTCAGAAAGAAGGACTGAGGCACGTTTTTGGTTCTTTGTGAATCTGGAATAACAATTAGCATAGTGAATGGCAAAGAAGATACACTAACGTTGAAACACGTTGCAATTCTCCCCACTTCTTCCCTACGCTCTCAACCCACGACGGCACAGGCGACGCTGGGCCCACCGTTAACGCAGCAAGACCTGGAATTGATGAGACGGGCGGAAAGCTTGTTCCATGGATAGTTGCCCTCTTTGTCCGCATTGCATCCTTCTTCGCCGTCTCCGTTAGCTCCGAAGTCAATTCAGACTGGCTTGGTGAGGTTGACGTTCCTTCAGATGGAACGAGGGCACGGGAATGCATGTCTCGCGACCTCCGACGATGCAACTTTGAGCTACTCAACAGTGGCGCCTCAAGGTCTGGTTGTAAGTCAGCTTGTCCTTGCTGCTTCTGGCGTTGGCGCTCGAACGCAGGGTTCGGGCTCATGGTAGGCGTCGCGCCTGTATCATGAACCATGAGGATTTGGGCCAGCTCATAGTCACCAGCTTTCTCACTCAAAGCTCGTTTCGATGTATCGTCAGCAATGTACGCTGTAGATGAATGAGACTCGGCCACATCTGATGAAGGATTTGATTGGGAGTAGAAGCGTGCAGGACGCAGAGAGCGAGGCACGGGTGAAAGGGAGGAGGGCGAGGGAGGTGCTTGTTCTCCAATGGCCAGACCAGCTGCTATAAATCTACCAACACCCTGCACACCCTCCACGATGCCTTCGAAAACCGCGCCGCTGCCTTGATAAGTGGAAACGGAAGCCGGAGGATTATCAAGAAATCCTCGATTGACGATGCGCTCCCATTTTCGTTTGACTTGGAATCATGATGAACATGAGAGAAGGAAAGCCTGTAAATACACATACGCTGGAGAATTTCGACCTCAAGAATGGCTAGCTGAGAGCGAAGTTCCAAAGACTTCGATTCCTTCTGGGCGATGAGATGTAAAAGGTCCGCATGCCTAGCGTTGGTCTCAGATCGATGATGTGAGTAGAGAACAAGAACGCACTTTTCAACCAATGTCAACTTTGGCGGCCCCTCGTGTGCCCCGCTTTGATCCCCTCGTTCCTTTGGCAGTCTCACAGGGATGTAGGAACTTGAGATGATGGAAGGACTCGAGATCAAGTCAGGCTGGGGAGTTGAATGAGGCGACTCGACCATTTGATCGCTGGAACGGTACGAGATTGAAGAGTGACGGCGGACGTTCTGCTTGGCAAGGGGGCTTGAGCTAGGAGGCGTGGATGGAAGGAAAGGAGTGTGGCCGTCGACAAGTTGAAGGGGACGGGGGCCCATTGTTACATTGAAGGAGTGGCGTTTGTGCATCGACGCCGAACGGAAGCAGAATTTGTTTGGCTGGCAACAGGACAGGGGCATCAATCCCAGCGCTTAGATCAACACTTTCTTTGACGAGCTACATACTCAATTCGTACACCTCCCTAGATACGCTTCCACACCACGATCCTCTCTTTTCCGACGTGCCTTGGTAAGGATGTCTCTGGAACCTTGTCGAGAACCTTCTCAAAGGCCTCTCCCAACACTTCCTTATAGTGTTCTACACGCACAAAGAAAGGTGGGCCGACCTCAGATGGTGGTTCTATAGGCCAGACAAGGGTAACTAAATAGCCTCCAGACTTAATGAGAGAAATCCTCTGCTGTCCCCATTCGACACGCCTTTGCGGAGGAATAGCAACGAAGAATCTGGATAAATGAATGAGGCTTCTATCACCACGACAACGGCAAAGACATACGTATAATCATATACGACATCGAATTTCTCCTCAGGCTTAAAGTTGAAAAAGTCTCCTACTTCAAAGGAAACCTCGCCGGGAGGAGGAATGGTGACGGATGCCAAATTACTGTAGAATTGAGCGGCTAATGTTCAGGCACACAAGATTGAAGCCGAGACTTACGCCTGTGCCCTCCCGATGGCGGTCTCAGAGATATCTGTTCCAAGTGCCTTGAGCTTCAGCGTAGATGCGAGATAGATCGTGTCATAGCCCTAGGAATGGAACCCGAGTATAGGAGTCTCCTACAGATGGTGCATCGGAGGTATAAACTCACCATCCCACAGCCTGGGACTAAAGCCCGACCTTGACGAGGGAAATTAATGTCACTGAATTCAACAACCTCCCGCAAAGGGGGCTGAACATCGTCAGTTGCCCACGGCGTTACGTTAGCCTGCCTGTTGTAGATTTCAAATTAGACTATACTTAGGGAGTGAGAAAGACGAACTGGCCAAGCATTGTCCCAAGTCGAAGGTTCACCACTTTTAACGATCTGACGTAGCTGATCCATTTGCCGTAGCTGATCCATTGAAGGGACAGTCATGGGGACATTCAAGAGACAGATTTGTATTCTTGTATGCCCTATTTCCTAATTGAGTAGAGGTATGGAAAAGTTCCGTATGTATGTCATTTCAAATAACGGATCGCGAGTTTGTCCGGCTATCATCATCGCCGTCGTCCTTCCGTAGCTCCATCACTTATCTTCCAGGAACACGGTAGTGGTTTCTTCATTGTGCCGAGAGTGAAAGAGAAGCGACCGGTGAGCTCTACCAGGGACTTGCCGTTGGTATGTGCAAAATAGCTGACCCGCCATTACCATGATGTCATGACACTCAGAGTTGCGGATGATACATGTCTTGGAGTAACAGTGCCACGATAGCTTTCATCGATGATAGGTGGTATTTGATAAATTTCCAATAATGTGGCTCTTATTCGTGGTCTGTGAAGTGAATAGGATGTGCCGTGATCCTGCGCTAGAGCCAGCTGCGCAGCCGCGTTTGGCCCGCGTTTTGAATCGCGTTGATGTATCGATATCGATGAAGGTTTCATTTGGTAATCTTGTCGATATTCACGGAAAGTCTGTCACTTCTTTTCTGGAGCAAAATCGACGTGTTTCCTTTCACTGCATTCGCTGTGTAAGCCTATCATATCGTTTGTCGTTGTCTCGGCAGAAGCCGAGGGCTTGGGTCTTGTGGAGCCTGGTCTTGTGGTTTGCCTGCAGGCATACTGCTCCGGCTTCTCAGCAGTCTTTCACCCGACCTCCAGCCAGTCGCTCTGAATCATACCCTCGTTCCGCATCTTCGTCCGTTTTTCGAGATATTTCTCAGGACCGATCCACTTCCCGAAATATTAATGCACAGGATTCCCAACATCCTTCTATCGTACAGCAACATACCCCTCCCGATATTGACTCATACCCAGCACTCCGTCAAACTTCCCCTCGCCCACAAACATCTCGTCGGCCGATTGAAATCTATGCTCCCACACCACCACCTCAAAGAAGCTACTCTTCTAGTTGTGTACCCACACGTCATTCATCTTCCCATCAATCGTCTCCCACGCAGATATCTCGCACAACACCAAAAGATTCCCCACCGGAAACATCTCACTCCTTAAAACACACACCTCCCTCAATCTCCCAAGATTATCCGATCACTCCTATCAGTCTCCATCAAAATACTGCTCCTGCCAGTTCATACGCTTATGAGGAAGAACGTCCGAAACCGGTCGAGCTGGTCAGGATCTACACTCCTGTATGCCTCCCCCCTCACCAGCGCCGACGGCTTGGATTTTGGAACCGCCGAGGTGATCACTGCACACAAGAAGGTTATATAGTATTCGCGCCGCCTGATCAAGCATTTCCCGCTGAGTTATCAACATACCCCGAACGTGATTACCAAGATCACCTAGGTTTTCGCGTTGCTTTTGACCCTAGGAGACCGGAGCTTCCCGAATCACTTCCGAGGCGTGGACAGCCGCCAGAAAAGCCATATAAGGATGTGCGTAGTCGTCGTTGGTCTAATCACGCTGAACACTGACTTGAGCTATCCAAACAGTTTTTGATGTATAATGAGTGATATTGACTATGGGGACAACCTATCGGAGGCCTTACTTTTCTTGTTCAACATTGAGTGTATCTGTATTCAGTAGTAATTAATGACACATTGAATATTCATCTGTATTAGTATGCATAACTAGGTGTACATAATGGAACTGAGAATTAGCCTCCATGTTCCAAGCTATGAATGACATAAAAATAATGATACAAAGCTCCATTAGTTATTTAATCGATCTCTAGAGGAATGAGGATACTTGATACAATAGAGTGAGTAAACACATATTAATTAACCAGACCAATACCACCATGGGCTGCATGCATATGGTCATAGATTCCATTACCACCAGGGAATGTCTTGAGACAGACCCAACATATATGAGTCTTGCATTGGGTACACGTCATATGGTTGCACCCCTCATTTCGTTCTATCAGAACATTGCACCCGGGACAAGGCTTGACATCATGGTGTGCCATCCACTCTCGGAAGAGGTTGTTGTCGCCCTCTGGATCAGGGCAGGCAAAACCGTCGTGAGCCTCGACATGACAATTAGGGCATATCCGTAGTAGGCATGAGGGGCACTGCAACACCATGTCTCTAGAGGCGCGACGGTAAATCTGCGGGCAATCCGGAGTAGGACAATAGTGGAACTCGTCTCCGTGAGCTTGAATGTATGCAGAGAACGCAGCATCTACGACGGCGTCAAACTCGGGAATTGTCAATACTTTCCGGGCAGTACGGAGTGGTATATGCTCGGTACACTTCGCGTTGTTCCCTAGACACATTAGTGGAAAATATTTGTTATGAACAGAAGAGCTGAGATAATGGGTCAAGCAGTCCCGGCACCAAGAATGAGTACATGGAAGGGTAATCGGATTTGTAACTTCGTCAAAACAGACTGGGCATACAGCAGTAATTCGACGGCGCGCAGGATGAAGTTGGGCTTGACGCGCATGGTAGACGACATTCCACGCTGCTCGGTAGACTGTGTCACCTCCGCGAACAATGAGGCGACGGTGATATAAATCTAAATTGATGTTGTCGCGACCAAACCGTTCTTGGAGTTGGGCGAGATCTTTTCTCATCAACTGACCGAAAACCCACCCATCAAGGACAATAGTGTGAATTTGTTGAGTCTGGAGTTCATTTAGCTTGTTGAGAATTTTTTGCCCGACAGCTGAACGATAGGTCGAAGGTCCTAATAGACGTATCATCCGCCGAGGTATATCAACATGAATTGTAACATTGGGTGTGCTATGCTCAATGTTACCCAAGAAAGACTGGCCAGCTGGATGAGCAAAGAAAGGATCCCAGGCAATAACTGTACCCTGATGGAGAGTCTCCCAATTCAGAATCTTATCCAGCTCCGCTTTGAGCTGGCCAAGTTCCTTCAAGTCATCACCGGACAATTTTATCAATGTTGACATAGGTGTCGGTCGTTCGACAATGGACATAGTAGTTCGATGACGATGATAAACTGTCTGAGAAAGGGCCCTGATGTCACTGCCCATCTTTTGATACATTGCTGCGGAGATTGAGAAAGAGAATGACTGAAGATGTTCCGCAAATATTCTTGTTCTACCAGTGAATACTGGTTTGCGACCATGAAGGCGATGACATGCGGCTTTAGCATCACCTGCTGTGGCAAAATGTGCCCACGCCTGTACTCGCGCATGTTTATATGG
This sequence comes from Termitomyces sp. T123_Mx157, assembly GCA_018849495.1. Classification (NCBI taxonomy): domain Eukaryota; kingdom Fungi; phylum Basidiomycota; class Agaricomycetes; order Agaricales; family Lyophyllaceae; genus Termitomyces; species Termitomyces sp. T123_Mx157. The sequence goes on along the minus strand of JABFYK010058525.1, from coordinate 6,701 downwards.
AGGTGGCTGAACCGTAAATTCGAGAAGCTCCGAGTCTTGCTGCAGGAACCGCATGATACCGTTTTTAGCAAGATCAATATTTCGATAGTTAGGTTGCGCCCAGACTACATCGTCAGGCTCAGCAAACCATGCCATGTCTTCCTTTTGAATGTTCGCAGGGAGGCCACGAAAGCGGACGGTGACGACGCCTACCACGGGAAGGCCTACGTGAATAGATGCATGTACAAAACGGTCCTGGAAAACCTTTCGAGAAGCGATTTCCATAGCAGCCTTGGCAAGTTCCATGGTTGCATAACCACAATATGCAGTTCTACTAGGCGCTTCCCAGCGAATGCGAACTGAAGTATCACTGAATATCCCATCCCTGAGCGATGCATTGTGTATGGGGAGCCGGGCCGTGATCGTGGTGCCAAATGCCTGAGTATGATGAAGAGCAGCGCTCGCATCACGAGCACTGTCAGGAGTCGCAAAACGCGCCCGTACAAGCATGGTAGGAGAGTTATAAGAAGCCGGTAGCTTGAGGTCAACCACCTCGCCAAAAGGCCGCAGCAGATCTGCGAGTTCCTTGTCTGTAACACGTGCCGAGATGTTCCCAAGGTAGATCCAGGGTGTTTCGAATCCAGTTTGGAGCTCTTGAATGTCGAATCCAGGGCCGAGCTTTACCCTGGCATGGTCGTGTACTTTGACTGACCAGGCTTGTCCTTCCGTAGCTTCCTGAATCGACTCATAAGCCATGATAGCTTGCAGCAGAGAGACTCCACGTACATTAGTATCAGTTGCACCATTTGAGGGTGGCGCGGCAGCCAATTTAGGTGCAGGAGGATCATAATCGAGGTCTTCATGGCGATACCTGCACATGTATCTTGCGGTACACCGACCATGGAGCCACTTTATGCAGACGTCGTGACTTTTGGGAGCAGGACGTTTGCCGATGGGAGGATCGTTGACGGATATATCAACAGGGTCTGGCTTGGCTGAGGGTACTGTTGGGGGTGTCAAAGGCGCAGGAGCCTAGTTCGAGGTGAGACTGATTCTAAGATTCATATTGTTGGAACGTACCGGATCGTCATATTTAAGATCTAAATGGCGATAATCACATGTGTAACCAAGTTCACACCTACCAAGAATCCATTGCTGGCACACTTCGGGGAACCTAGGCTGGGAACGTGCTTTCGATCGTAGAGTCGGCAGTCGTTGACCAGGAGGTGGATAGCGAGGGGGCTTTTGAATACAGTCAAATCAGCATCAAGGAATAAAAGAGGATAGAATGCTTACAGGAGCATCATACTGAAGTTCTTCATGGATGAAGTCGCAAGAGTATCCAAGGAAACATTCTCCTAGCTTCGAAAGTTTGCAAACGTACGGATAAGGAGGCGGAGGATGTATTCCCTCGACAGGCGGTTCATAATTGACATCACCATGAAAAAAGGAACAATTGGGTCCAAGATTGCACCGGTTCAACATCCATTTCTTACAAAAAGCGTTAGATTTTGGAGGAGGGTAGGTGACAAGATCTTCATCCTCTCCATCCTCCTTATCTGCTAGGCTGTCATCTGAGGCACTGCAGGTGTCCTCGGCATCCCAAGCAAGAATGGTATTAGTATTTTTATCCTGCTCCGTCGACTGTACAAAGAATAGAAGATTAGACCAATCACATTCCAAAGAGAGGATTGAAGCCGACCTGAGCATAAACCAAATCACCATGGCGATGTCGACACAAGTATCCTCGTGTACAAAAACCTTGTTTCCATCGCGGACAAATAGTATACTCTCGAGGATGGGGATAAATTCCGTTGACAGGGATATCATACTCCAGATCGCCATGAACGTATTGGCAGTCGTATGATTCTTTGCATGCTTTCTGGAGCCACTTGCGGCAGAAATAACGAGACGGTGGAGGGGGGTGGGTCCTTGGGTGTTTTGCTGTGACAGAAGTGTCTTCCGAAGTGTATGAACATGAAGAGCCTTGAGGAGAGAAACCAGTCTGACAGTGGGACATTAGCATAATGTAGATAACTGAAGAAAAAAACCTGTATACTGTATCTTGGCTGTCGTCAGAATTCTGTCCGCTGGCGACATTGACATCTGAGTGATCTGCTACATTGCCACACTTGGACCGATAGCGAAGGTAGGTGCGAGATTTGCCTGATTCCGACACATGAGAGGATCCTTGTCGTGCTCTAATACCAGGCTGGGCAGAGTTTGACATCTTTGTAGATGATTGTCAGCCTACTTATCTGGATTGAACCACAAGAAGTTGCTGATACCTTTGACGTAGATACGGGCTTGTTGCTCGTAATACTAGTCAATCTCGATGTATTGCAGGACTTCTCGGCACGAGGATGAATACGATGACAATTTTCGCTATTCCAACAGCATCCTTTTAGAAAATTTTGACAAATTTCATTCAGAGAGGCGCGCGTAGGGTGTGCCTTATCACTGACGTCAGCGAGAGAAAGCTATGGCACCACTGTTATACGTACATCCCAGCCAAAAGCATAGAATCTACGTGGGGTAGTAACAGACTCTGTGGTAGGGGTGGCGGATGGGGCGTTGGTATCAAGAGCTGTCTGAAGATGCATGGTCAATTATCGCGGCTTCCAAAGGACGAGACGAGAAATCAAGAATTCAGGTTTCGTACCTCGGTAGTCGCTGATAGAGGTATTGAGGGGCAAGGGGATTGCTCATCCCCCGTAGGTTGCGCACTCTTATCATGCTTGCGCCTGTGTTGCTTTCGCCGTTCCTGTTTCGGCTGGAAATTCAACGTGACTCGAAGATAATCTGAATGCTCATATGAACGCATACTATCATCTTGGGTGCCGTGGAGGCGGGAGGCGGGGAAGCTTCACTCATATCTGACTTGAGCGTAGCATTGGCAGCAGGAGCTGAAGATGTGGTGTGGGACCTTGGTAAAGAACGTCGAGAGACATCTTGTTTCATTTGGCGACGAGAAGCGGAAGTTTTGGGCGCAGCTGCCATGAGGGTCTGCAGTAGATCTGAAGAAGGGCGTGCGTGAGAGCAGCGAATCCGACTACTTGGTGGCCATTCCAAACCTATCATCAAGCTTGTCAATTGATTCCTATATTTACCACGTGACCTAGAAGTCCGGACTGGCTCGAAGATTTCGACATCCTCACGCGATAGATGCTCGCAATTCAACAGACAGATGACAATTTTGATTTTCCAGCAGTATTCCCTCGTGCGTGCATTGTTAGAGATGATGTTCTTTGGCACAGATATCTAGATAATTATAAAACACCCTTGTTCTTGAGCTCTGAATGGCACGGCTTTTGGTCCTTGTAGTGTAAACTAAACATGACACACCTCCCCTTTGCCTCATGTGAGCGGTGAGGCCTGAGGGTTTTATGATCAGGTAAACAGTGGGTGAAATGTATCCGCCTGGCCCACCGTCGTTAGGCGAGAATCATGATTCAATGCTCCGAAGTCAACCGTCGCGATCGACACATGAGTTCATAGTCTCTTGAAATGTTCTTTCTGACGCTGGATCGCGGTATCCCAGTTCAATGATATGCCTCGTACTATTTCATCAGTGGTAGTACATGGATAACTATAATATAATGGCCCTCCAAAGTCCCATGTACGACATACTTATATGATAATGTCATTTACCATCTGGTGATATCCACCTCCGCCTCTCCAAATACACTTGTCTTCTTCACCTCAAAGTCACCTTCTGTGGGCTCTTCAACCTCTTTTTCGTAGATCTCTGGGAACACCTTCCTCAAAAAACGCTGCACATGAGAATTAATCTGCTCAAACTCCAACAAAAATCCATCGTGACCATCGGGAGAAGGTATGATTACAAGCTCTGTGTCTGGGATGTGGGTTGCAAGCTCTCGCTGCTCCGTCGTTGTGAACAACCCGTCGGTCGCAATACCAATAACCAGTGCGCGAGGAGGAAGGGTCGCAAGCACCTGCGCGAGTGCCAGTGACTCCCCGTCGACACCGACCGACCGCCCACGAGCCACGTCATGAGTGTCCATTTTGCGAGTGATGTGTATGTAGCAGTTTGCATCGAAGCGTCCAATAAACTTGCTCCCTTGGTAGCGGAGATATGACTGAGCTGAAAAGATTGGTGGTCTCGACGGAAGATTATTTGGTGGAGTGTGATGACGAGAACGGGTTCTCTGCGTAGCATTACGGTGGCCATCATTGTGAAACACAAGAGGTTCACCACCTTGCTCTGAATGCGATTCTGGATCTGGATCTCCACCGTCCAATTGCGGCTTGCGTCCGAATCGACTCTCGAAAGAGTCGCGAGAACGATACGTTAAGAGGGCACTCATTCGGGCAGCAGCCAGCCCCGATGCAGGCTGTATGACATAAAAACCATCTTGATAGTCGGGGTCACTGTAGATACTCTGCCGTTGAGCCTCCCCCCAACTTATACACCAGGCGGAATGACGCGCAGATGTCGCCAAAGGAATGACATGACGGATATACCCTGGTGGGCTGCATAGAGGCCATTCAAGAACAGCCATGCCACCCATAGACCCGCCAATGGCGACGGCTACTGATTTTACGCCAAGGTGGTCAAGGACATGCTTATGGATTCTGTGACCCAAACATTAACCCGTATCAGGATCGACCGCGAAGCGACTTACCGAACATCATCTCTAATGGTTGTAGGAGGAAACTCAGGGCCATATGGTTTCCCAGTGTCGGGATTCCGAGTGATCGGTGAAGCAGAGCCATAGGGCGACCCAAGTACATTCGCACAAAAGATGAAGAATCGAGAAGGATCAAACGCCTTTCCTCGGCCCATAAGCGGCCCCCACCTAGGTCAATCATGAATGTAATGCCTGGTACTCGTTGACAACAATACTGACCAATCCTCAACATCTGCGCTGCCAGTAAATGCGTGACAGATGATCATGACATTATCGGCGCTCTGATTGAGCTGACCCCACGTCTTGTAGGCCACTGGAACATCTTTAAGCTCCGAGCCACACTCGAGAATGAAAGAAGGCACAATGTGAATATTTTGTTCGACAAGTGATGTCAAAAGTGCCATGGAAGGACGAGACATTTTAGAATGTCACGACGTCCCCGCGATCACGTGTATTTGTGAAAACATATTTGAACATAAACTTTGCAGTCACTGTGGTGTAGGAAACGATATTTTGAGTGGAAAGAATTGAAGAATATGATAGGAATCATTTAGCTAAATGTAAGATTTTCTTGATGTGGTTTTTTGAAAAAGCCATATAAGAAGTATCATGGATTTATTTAAAAATGTATTTTGGTCGCCTATGCACTAATATCTAAATTGAATCAAATAAAGAAATTATAATACTTGTTCAAAGTTTTTCAATTTTTTGTTTAATATCTAAGATCAGCCTATTGAAAGAAAACTTTGTGATTCAAAGGAAAAGAGTATTTTATCATCCATATAAGATCTTTGTCAAATGATTATGAAATAGAAGGCCTTTGTCAAATAATTTTCAAATATAAGGTCTTTGTCAAATAATTTTCAAGTATTCTTCTCCATCTGGAACTTATTTGACAAAGATCTTGAATGTATAATCAAATCTTTACAAAGGTATTTCAGTAGCCCTGTACAATGATATTGAATAAGAATTAATTAAGGTAACTGGAATATTTTTCAAGGAGTTTTTGTTTGATATTTAAGATCAGATATACAAAGAATGTCTCAATGTTTGAGAAGATATTGTTGAGAATAAGCAGCATTTTTGTGGATCATTTGCTTCATCAAATGTTTTGAGAATGTATTAGTTCTGGAGTTCTGGAGGTAAGCCTACAAGTGTAATGGTAGGAGCTTTGGGAGTTGTCAGTGATACTGGTGAGAATCAATAGATCTTCCTTTAGTCCAGTACTCATTTCAATTTCAACAACTTGTTCAGTTTCCTTTTCAGTAAGCTGTGTGAATTTCTGTGATGCTGCTGGGTACATGATTCAAAAGCACATCTTTTATAGAGCTGGTGATGGTTCAAGAGAAGGGAAGTGCTTGGCTACAGAAGTTTTTGGATGCTCAGGTGCAAGTAGCAAAGGTTGCATCTCAATAATGATTGAATTAATCTGCTTGAGAACAGCTAGAATGCTTAAAAGAATTTCAAAAAGAAAATCATAGTTCTTGTCGTTGTTGTCCTCAATACTGTACTTCTCCTCAGCTATTGAAGAGCAACAGCCAAAAAATTCTTCAAACTTTACATCTTATGAACAAATAATTTTACCAGCCTCAAGTATCAACATTCAATATGTTTCTTGGCTCTTAATTCTGATTAGTCAACTTCTAAATGCACAATTTCCCAATTTATGTCTACCCCACTTTTGTAAGGGGACTAATCTCTGTCATGTATCCTGTTCATCCATGAGCAGCTAAGTAGAGAAGTAACCCTATTTCTTCAAAGGAGTGCACTGATCTCTATATCTGTTCCACCCTCACTAGGCCTAGCCTCCAGGATTTGGCACTCTATCTAGCTATTTCTGTGGCCACCTAGCCCTCTCTTACTCCCTTTCCATCTTGGCATCATCATCTGACAGGTTAGCTGGTCTCTGTAAGGGCGACCTCTGGAGGCTGTGGCTAAGTCACACAACTGGCAGAGAGAGATCCAAAGTCTATTCAGTATCTATAAGAAGTTCTAGGGTTCTAGCTACTCACCTGGCAGAGGGAGATCCAAAGAGAACAAGTCTAAGGATCCCCAATGCCAGTGTTTGGA
>JABFYK010058523.1:0-13907 GCA_018849495.1 Termitomyces sp. T123_Mx157 | reverse complement strand
TTTGGCCTTTCCGAGACCTGTGAGCCATGTGACACCATGCACAGATGGCCAAAAGATGGGATATATGTATTGAAACTATGTACTGTAATTTGTTTCAAAAAAAACCTCCTCAAAACACAAAAAACAGCCAACTTTCGAGCCAATTACCCTAAAAGGAAGGTTCTTGGTCAGCGCTGACAAATTTTAGTCATCCAAAGTTGTCGCATAGGTGCAGCCACATTTCCCATGTCCGTCGTCACATAATATATAGAGATGAGCTATGGTCCATGCCTTTGGCATAGGCCTGTAGCCCTTGCTTAATCCCAGACCCAACCTCACTTCATTTGGTTAGGTCCTTGATATTTTACTCAATGCTAAGTCCCAGACCCAACCTTACTTTGTTTGGTTAGGTCCTTGTATTTCCAACTCAATGCTAAGTTCCAGATCCAACCTCACTTTCCATCTCAACTCTCTACCACTCCTCCCAAATGTAGACTTCCCTAGACCAGTTTTAGCCTCAATCTGATACAGAGAATACCCTTGAGCAAGGAGAAGCAACAGTAGAGCATTGTGCAGGAGAAGTAGCTTTCATGAGGGTGGTTGAAGATCAAGATGTGATTCAACCAACTTGAACCACTCCCAAATATAACCAAACATGGTCACATGACTCTGTTGATATTCCAACATGCAACTTGCTCTTTATTTCTGACTAAAATAGAGATCCAAAATTAGAGATGCTCAAAAAACGTCCCAATGAGTGAATATCTTAAAATGGCCATTACTCCATTAATTTTGATTTGAATTACATAAAAACTAAACTGCAATTTGTAGCTATGATGCCATAGTATCTTCCATGATTTAACCAGAATTTTACATACTCCCAATCCTTCATGCCAATGTCATCTTTCAAAAGAAATTAGTAAAGAATTGCCTGAAATATCAAATTTAATAGCTCAAAAAAGCATGAGATTCATTTCACACATGCTATAACCCAAAGCCCCTACCCTTTATGAAATGAGATGTGGTGAAAGGGGGCAAATTAGGGGTTCAAATTTACCCAGATTAGATAAAGGTTGAGACTCAACTGTCAAGCAGAAAAGAAACACTGTGATACTAACAATTGCGAGCCACTTCATTCTTTGTTGAGATCTGATTGGGATAACACTATGAGCATGGATCACAAGAATGCACAGACCAATGGAATACAAAGAACTCAGGACCACACTTGAACTAGACCACCTTTGACCTGGCCCCCTCAGCCTCTTTGTCTTGAGGACAATGGACAAACATATATTCATATAGTACAAGATGGTACCGGAACCCTCAGTCAATTATCCAGAGACTGAGAGTGAGTTAGAAACACTTACTTATATGACAGAAATAAATACTTACACCACACCTAGACTTACTATATCTGTATTGTATAGGTAGGAACTGAATACAGTCGATTATTCAGAGACTGAGGACTTACTATATCTGTATTGTATAGGTTTGATCTTCCAACATTTTTCCCATTGGAGTTTGACTAATTAGATGTCACAGCTGCATCATGAGCCCATGAATAAAAAGAGCGAGATGGAATATTGTATATTTACCTTAGTGATCTGTCAGAGATGATTCTGCTGGTGGTGTAGTAGAGGAGGTGGAGCAACACAGGGAGTGGCCTGAGAAGATGGATATGCAGAGTGGACCAAAGTTACTGTGATTGAGACAACATTCTAATTGAGATGCACCAACAGGGATGGAAAAAGTGACAGACAGGTGATTTGTGACCATCACATGGCAAAAAAGACCAGGTTCTGAAAAGAAGTAATTAAGGACTTGCTAAGAACACTTTCTCAAGGTGCAAATACATTGATATATGGACTTCTGACTATGACCCTTCTGAGTTTGCTTTTATGTATATTGCACTAGGTTCTTGTTGGCTTGTAGTGCAGCACTGCCCAGTAGATCATTACTCCTCTCTGATTTTGTTGAGACATGGATCTGTGATGTCTCATTGATTCTGGCCTATCCTACCACTCCAAATTCCATATTTTCTGAAGTATGCTGCATTTCTAGCTGTTTCAACTTTCTCTTTCTGTTAAGATACCAAGCCATTTCATTGTGAGTCTGGAGCCCTGTGTACAATATGTGCCAACAGCCATAGGAATATGAACAGATCATATGGTTGACAAATCTAGAAGAACAGTCAAGTTTATATTGGCCAATTAAAGTACATGATTCATCAATCTTACTATGCTTAGAGTTGTAAAGAGCATGCCAGCTACCATCCCAATTTGCCAATGCAAGACTGAACCCAGATGAATCAAGGGTCCATACACATTGCACTTGTGTCTCTGGGGAAGGGTAAGAACAGTGAGTTCTGAATGCCCATCTGGTCATTTCCCACAGCTTCTTAGGCCACCCAAACATGGTACCATACCTCTTACCATCACAAGAGAGGGTGCTAGGTGCTGTTTACCAAGCCCACCTCTCTTCATCATGGAGAGTTATAATCCCTCAGGCCACACATACCCCTTTAGCAATGCCTCAATTATACTCAAGGTGAATCAAAAGAATCCTACAATGCTCATGCAGAGAAGGGGGAAGCTTGCAAGGGAACAATAAAGGGGTAGAAATAGTAATAGGTGAGGCTGTAGTGGGCACCCTGCACATGCACCTGTGCAAGGTGTTCATTGCTATGGGTTTTAGCTCCACTAACACCTGATCAAAATTCTCCCCAGAAAGTGTGAGTGGGGCTGTAGCAGGCACCCTGTGCTTGTGCAGGACATTGAAGGGTATTGTGGCAGGTCAGAAATGTGCTTGAGGCTGCACCAACCCCTGATAGGCATTCTTGCCAGTGAGCATACAATGCTCAACATGGGTGCACTGTTTGACACCATGATGATTGCAAAGGATATTGGGATGGATTTGTGTACCCTTCTGGTTGGTGTAGGCTGGCAAGGGTGGTTTGGAGGAGGAGTATGGACTAGTGGTCATGCAGGGCAACAAAGGGCTAGGGATAGTAGTGGGTGCAGCTATAGCAGGCACCCTTCACTTGTGTGGCATCAATGCAGGCTGCAAATGTGTTTGAGGCTGCACCAACCCCTGATAGGCATTCCCCATGAGCCTTTTGATGCCATACTGATCACAAATGGTACAGGGATGGATTTGTGTACCTTTCTGGTCAACATAGACTGGCAGGGGTGTGGTGGCACTGGTATTTTCAAATATGGTCATCTTTGTGTTGTGAGTGATGGTTGTGGTTAGTGATCAGGTGTGTTTGAATTTCTGAATCAGAAATGACAAGAGAGAGCACAAATTTATGTGCATTGTGGCGCATGCTGATATAATAAAGACTCCGATTGAATTTTGAAGAGTTCCCCTTTCTTGAAATGAGACATGGTGAAAAGGGATGAATAAAAAAGGGGTTTTATACCAGATTCTTGACAAAGTCGAGACCCGCTTCTAAAGCCGACATTTCCTTTATCCCCTTCCAACCAAGTCTGACCCGACAGGTAGGATGTATGTGGTTTACTTTATACACTTATACGTTGGAGGCGTAACAGGACAGTCATGCTGGAACTTTTGTGATATATGGTACTTTCCTAGCAGCTTCCAGCGAAAAAAAAGTAAAGTTTTCGTGAATTGCAACAGTCAAATCAGCAAAGAAGATTTGTCAGAGAAAACAAGCCCGTCGATAGCCCTGCCGTTGATTGTCCTTGTCATTAGCCCGGAAACCCCCCAGATTGCATAGAACAAGAGCATGAATCCGTTTAAAACGATAGTGCGTTGACTAGTGTAGCTGTTTCAGAAAGACTATGTACTAATCTTAGTCATTAAAATTTGAAGAATGAGAACATCATCATAATCGAAGTCTTAGCGAAACACTAGCACTCGGATGTAGTAGTTGTCATGGTATACTGAAACGGTGACAAAACCAGGGCCGGGGCCAGAACTGCTGGACCTATGAATGCTATTTAGGGATGCCGATGCCATGAGAGCGCTGTCCCAGGTGTGAGGTCCGAAGCGGACTTAAAGAATATGTATATCACCACTGACTGGAGTATTCGAAGATGAGAACGAACAATGATCATCCTGGCAGAAGTCCGGCCTCAAATATTTCGAGTGATTTCTGACTTCTGATCCTGATGTGTTCAAGACACAGTGCATTATTGGATTGGCTCCGGAGGAAACATAATTGATTCCGAATGCGGGGATATTTACTTCAGAGTTTACATTATCCCTTCACTTGGAATTGCTCGTCAACATTGAACGTTGTGATTGTCATAAATGGTCATCTTGAGCAGCCCGTCGATGACAGGTAGGGATTCAACATTTCTTGAAAGCGAGCGCACTCGCGGCATTGAGAGCGGAGATTGAGTAAAGGACAGTAGAGAGTATTAGTACAGGTTGAAACATATAGGTCGATGTAGTAAGCGGAGATGCGCATACCAGAGTTCTAGTGTAATGGAGACTAGGACAAAATCGTCTCAGATTCCTTCGCAAGAATGCACAAGTTCCGTCAATATCAGATTATTCTGTTTCCAGGCATCAGCGATCAGCGTTAACTTCTGCGCGATCGATGTGTCGCAGATGAAAAGCTCGGATTCAATTTGAGACGGTAAATACTTATGACATGGACCTTAGTGAATATGTCTTCAATAATTAGCAACTTTTGACTGGACTAAACATTGTATAGCTACTTGGAGACAGCAAGCTCACCATTCCATAGGTGAGGTATTCACACACAAAGATTTTCTGGCTGGGTATTCACCAGGACTTCGACCACGTTTGAAAATCCATCCGGCTATCCCGGCCGCTAAGTGCCGAGGATGGGGTTCTAAACCAAAAATGTTATGTGTTCCAAACTTTACCAAACTTGTCACCAGAATTGAGAAACTTCTCCACTATACCCCAGCTCTTCATTCCGAATACCATCATATCAGATCATCTGGTACTGCATACCGTACCTTTCCCTTAAGTGTTTTCATCTGCTCAACTATCTAGTCTATTTGCTGTTCGTTGTGGGTGACTGGACCCCGGCATAACCGGGCCTCCTCCATACCACATACACTATAGCTCAGGTGGTATCGTAAATATTGATAACTGCTAGATTGGATTCTGAGGCAATGATGTTTCTTCAATTCATAAGTACATAAGTATATCACTCAATGGTTGGAGATTATTGGAAATAGATTGAAGCGCTGATTTCAAACAGAAGTGAAGAAGCTTTTGAATCAGAAACTTAGACATTTGAACATGCACTCTCTTCCTTCCATTCCTCGGTTCGCCATAAATGACAGGCATGCAAGAGTATTCCATATGTGTTTCCTCCTTAAAAGTTAAAACCGATAAGTCCACCGAGCTGAGCATTGTATGATGATCTCTACAGTCACAAGATAAAAGAACTTCGAATAGGCGAGTGACGCCCTTCCAAAGGCCAACGGTAATGAATCAAAAGACCTGGACCGAAATAAGACGCGGAGCTAGGTGTTGGTTTTCTTGGTCGGCAAAATCAGTGTGGCGGTGAAGAAGTCATAGCAAACTTTCACTTGATCAAATTGAACTCTTTTTGGATGAGAACTTGAAACTTCTGTTATCATGTCTCCATCAAGTACTTTTCTCAATTGTTCCGTAGTTGTCTCTAATCGGTGCGACCTCGGAAGCGGTATTGCTTGCACAGCATGATTTAGGCGACAGAATTCAACATGCACAAATAAAGTAACCATTGTCCGTGCCTTAGCCGCTAAATGGCTGTGCGTACTAAGATCTAGACAATTCCAACCACCGAATAACGGTGCCACGATGCTGTGCACCAATCAAACGTAATAGAGCTAGACGTGTAGGATGCGATTGCGCCACCTATTTGAATACTTTAATTGATTGGATTAATTGTGACGTGTGAACAGTTGTGAATTTGGAATAGTTCGAAAAGTAGGCGAGATCCGCATAGGCGGCCGGACACGTTATCTGAGTTGCGAGCGTGACGAGAACTTCTTTGCTCTCGAGATCCGCCGGTCTGCAATGAGAAACTACAGAACATTAGAAAGATAAAATGACAGGAAAAGTTGACCAGCCAAGGACTGAAATTGCATGGTCTCGAGCTACGATGGCGGCCTGTGAAGGTGACAAATTGCATCCATCAAGATTATCATCTTTGCCCAGAGTGCAGCGATCAATAATTCTCCGGAATAATGTCAATAATCTCAAAACTAAACAAAAAGAACCAAAGATGGAAGGCGGCTAGGTTTGGCTCGAGCTGAAGACACGGCCTTTTTCTCCTCGTATCAAACGTCTCAAGAGAGATATATTCCATTAAAATCACGATTTCGACGCGAAGAAATCGGTAATTCCAACTTTAGGTGTATGCACGACACGCAGAGAGCCTTGATGTTATCAAGTAATTCATTCATCTGCCAGTTCTAAACATCTATTGTAAGCTATATGGAAACCAATAAGAATGATATAGCTCTAGATGAGAGATTCGCGCTCACTGGTACGCGGGCGTGAACTTTTTTTTACGACGAATAGAGCTCCTCCTTGGTGTTGATGCCTAAGTCAAATTTACATGAGACAGTGTAGAACGAGTGGTAGACTGGCACGTACCGAGCTCTTCCCGCACGCCCTTAAGCTCTTCAAGATAAGCCTGGTACTGCTGCTTGTTCTCCACCTTCTCCTTGATGCCCTCAAAGATCCGGACTGCAGTCGAGAAGTCGTTCACGCGCCTGGAAGCCCTGAGCGCGGCTTCAACGACGGAGGGGGAGGGAACGAGATCGTGAGCAAAACAATTATTGAGTCCACGCTGGACTTCAAAGAGGTCTTCAGCGTTTTGAAAGAACTTGACGTAGCGCTCAGAAAATGATTCGTAAGACTCTTGGGCGTGTCCGCTGGCGAGACGAACGAGCGAAGGGGTTGCTCGTGCAGTCCTGGCGATGATGGATGGCCGTGCAGAGGCGCGGAGAACGGTGGACAGCATTGAAGGACGCATGATGTGTGGAGGTCGATTGAGACAACGAGGATGAGGAATTGTTCGGGTTAGCCGGAATCTCCCGGATGAATTGTTCGCGGCCTGGACTCAACTCCCATCAACTCACACAACATCTACTGAGGGACTGGCCTTGAGGTTGAACTTTAAAACTTAAAGGCTTGAGCTGTAGAGGCCTCAGAAATGACAAGGTCTTGAGCTAGCCAGATCATTCTTGAATTAGCATAGGTGGTGCCACTTTCCATAAGCTGCTTAGGTTGATCAACCTACTTCAGGACTAGCAACTACCTCTTATGGACACCTTCTATATTGCTTGGGTGTCGCGTACGCGCCTTGGGCTGGACCACAACCTTCATTTGTTGCAAGGTCGGATGTACAGCCGACGATGGCATTGTTGAGTTCACAAAAACAATGGCCGAGGTAACGACTGGCAGATGGCAACCGACATCCAAATCAGTGCGCCATCATCTTTGAGAGTGACAAAGGGTGAAATCTCCTTACTACAGTCTACACCCGTTGGCTCCTTTCCATATAAACTCGTAAAACAACCAATTGAATATGTCACTCCTTCTGAAATATGACTGTAACGCTATGGAAACGCGCTGGTTTAAAGAACTGCTATCGAGCGCGATGTTTTCTTGTTCACCAAAAATGGAAAAGGTGCACAATCGTATCTTACTTATCCAAATTCCTTAACAAGTTGACGGGTCGAGACACAGGCAAGCCTAAGGCGGCATTCATCTATTCTACCGTCAGTATGATCACTACTTGCCGCAGCCACAGCCCGATGTACCGAAAACAGTTTCGTCTGCCTGTCCACTTCAGCTAAGTCACATACAACTATCAAGCAATGTCATTTTTGCTTGTACTAGGTATGTAGACAAAGATTTGAGCTCCTTCAAGTCTTTCGCCCGTTTTCACTCTCGATAACTGGCCTACATAGAGCTCCGTACCGTCGGCCTCATGTTCGGAACCTCGGAGCGGATAGTTTATGCGCTGAACGCGAATTGCTTCCATTCATGTTGCATAATCCCTTCTTACATGCTTTTCAGGCTCCCTCTTCTACTAACCTGGTAGCCGTGGAGTTCAATTGTGGTCAAGTTAACTGTTAACTTCGACGTAAAATGTCCCTCAGTATCATTTTTTCTATATTTTTACTCTGTCCAAGTGGGCAGTAGCGCGATCCGAGCTCTGCTGCGCGACTAGATTCCGAGGAAGAAAATTTAAGATTGAAGCGAATAATTCTGAGCACAGAATATCCCTGGATATTTGCGGCGGACAACCTTTTCGAGTGGCTGTGCGGCGTTAATTCCAATTTGGGACGTCCGTCACACTGATGCGGCAGCTTCTTCGGGGACAGACTTCTGGCTCACTTCGAAAAAAGGTTGGACAGGTATGTCTGTAGGGTGATACACGTGTCAATTCACGGCATGTAATGACTCGGGTATAGCATACAGGGGGACACTAAAAGCGCGACGTCGTACAGCCTCCATCCTGCACTGCCACTCTAGCCGAATACCTCCCTTTTCATCAGTCGGTGACATAGGCATGGCAGTGACTCGAGAATATATATACATATCGGTCACAGCGCGTCATTATCAACAAACTGGTTATCGATCCACCTTTGAGTACTTAAAAGCTCCCGCATTTCCGACCATCAACTTCCCACAACAAACACCATGCAGAACCACCTTCCAACGGAATACTCTGCCATGCCTTATGATTATCCAACTAGAAATCCCCAGGTCAACGTCTTCCAATCGTCTGCTTATACCGTCGCCCCAAACCCTCCTACCATGACTTCTCCTTACGCTGGCCCTCGCCGACGCACGAGCAGTATCCGTAGGACAAGCCCCGAATCCCTTATCGCTATGGATGCACCTACTCAACCCCGCAACTACGTTACACCTTCTTCCACCTCTAGGAAGGATGTCCCTGCGTTCTTTTACAAGATGCGGAACCCCTCTCCCCCGTCTGAGGAGGAATTGGACGAGCTGACCGAGGAGCCTCCTGCGTCAAACGCGACTGACCAGGAGAAGATTGAATATAAGCGTCGACAGAACACTCTTGCGGCCCGTCGTAGTCGCAAGCGCAAGCTCGAGAACGTCCACCGGCTGGAGGAGACGGTGGAGCGGCTCACGAGAGAGCGGGAGATTTGGAAAACAAGGGCCTTGACCCTTAAGCAGCTTTTGATTAGCCATGGCATTATTTGCCCAGAGTTCCGCGACTAAGCGGGGTTCAGTAGGCTTAGGAAACTGCAAAATTCAAGGCCCATGGTAAGCATCCATGTTGATTCCTCCGACCGACACCGGTACCGAACCACATCGCCAGGTCACAGATATGTTCCACTGAGGACACGAATTCTGGACACCTGCGCGGTCGCGCTGTGTGTGCTAAGCGCCACATGGTCTCCGACTACCCTCTGAGCACCTACCTACACCTCCTTGTTGATTCCTCGATTATCTCTCTCAACATATCACTGTACTCGTAAAGATGACGGACCCCACTGGCTATTGCACATCAACACCTTTTCTGGATCTGTCTCGACATTTGTGTAGATTACTCGCTCTTCGTGTGTAAGTATTGTAGACATACACGGTGCCGCTTCATTGAGACTCTCTCCTGTTCTGTACATTACTCGTGCCCTATCTTGGCACTGTATATACATACACACATATATACCACGTTTGCTAAATTCTACATGCCCGATTTGACCATCACTGTTACTGATAATATTTGCCTCGGCACGGATTAACTAACCTGGTGATCCGTCAGGCTGACCTAATTGGGTCTCGAGACCGGACCGTGACGTGAAAAAAGCTTTGACTTTTTTGGGGTGTTCTACAAAAAAAACATATATGCTATTCACTCTTCGTGCCGCTCGTTCAAGACCGCCATCACTTCATCAGATTCGTGCTCGACAGATGTCTTCTTCAGCGATTTTAATTCCTTTTGACCACCAATCGGCCGAGACGGTCGTCGGTGTCAAAACCAGTGAACTATGGAACCTGGCTCCGCAAGGAGAGAAGCCTCCTGCGGTTGGTACTGTGCGTACATTCTACAACACTCCAGAGACCAAGGTCACTGCGATCTCGTCTTTGGGTGAAAAATTTGCAAGCAAATCGGCGGACGCGAAGAGGGAGCTGTTGCGAAAGTCAGTTGGTAGTGCGGTGAAGCAGCTCAAGGCTATCGATGGCTTGAAGGATGTCGCCATCGATGCTTCTGTAGACCCGCATGCTGCTGGTAAGTTTGAATTATACTCTCCCGTCACAGTCAGGCTTAGTGATATGTATCCAGCTGTCGCCGCTCATCTTGCCCTCTACAAATTCTCCTTGAAGACAAAACCTCCTTCGCCGTTCAACCCCAACCTCAAGGAACCCCTTCCTGAGAAGATGAATTTCTCACCCATCCAAACCTCAAAGGAATGGGAACGTGGTGTCATCTATGGCAAAGCTCAGAACTTGGCTCGCACGGTTGGTCCTAAATTTATTCATGCAGTTTCGGAACGACTCAATCTCTGTAGTTGATGGAACTCCCTGCTAACATTATGACGCCCACCGTATGTTTCAAACTTGATCTCTGGGTTCCAGCGCATGAAAAAACTTGGGTAGAATTTTACTGAACGCGTCAAGGCTGAATTTGCTGGACTCAAGAACGTGGAAATCATCGTTCGCGATGAAGGTGATGTCCATATGTGATGCCGTCATCAAATCATGCTAACAGATGGCCTGTTGCTATCTATAGTCTGGGCTGCGGAAAAAAATATGGTTAATGCTCCTATCCTCCGTAGATCCGGAAGCCATACTCACACCTAAGAAACAAGAATACATTCCTCTCAGTCACACACGGAACTTCTGAACCCGCTAAAATCTTGGAAATGTGAGATGCAACTCTTCTGGCTTATCTTGCTGACAACGAACAAAGACTCGTAGTCATTACAACGGTGCTTCTTCCAAGGATGTCCAGCCTCTCGCGTTGGTCGGAAAAGGCATTACCTTCGATTCCGGAGGAATTAGTTTGAAGCCCGGAGCCGTCAGTTTCCCGTGTTACTTTCTCGTCGTCTGTCGACACGCTAAATATCTGTTGTACAGGGCATGAAGCTGATGAGAGGCGATATGGGTACGTCAGGGTGTCGGTAACGTTACGCATATGTATTTGACCAAAAATTTGATCGTAGGTGGAGCCGCTACTGTTGTTTCAGCAGCATTGGCCATAGCGCAACTACAGCTGCCGTGTGTGTTTCCGTGTGTTACGTGGCACAACAGCTGAAAATATCCGCCTGCTTCAGTGTAAATCTCGTTGTCGTGACACCCCTTACTGAGAACATGCCAGGCCCGAGTGCAACGAAGCCCGGAGACATGTGTGTCGGGTGCCTATCAACCGAGATCAAATTGTTGATCCAGTTTCTAGTGTCTATGCCATGAACGGAAAGACGGTGGAGATTGACAATACCGATGCTGAAGGACGGTTGGTACTCTCAGGTACAATCATCCCCGTTTTTGTTTTCCTCTCTCATCGACTCGTTTTCAGATGCTATCTATTATACTTCGACGGAATACAAACCTCACACGTTGATCGACGTCGCAACATTGACTGGGTAATCCTGGTCTTCTGCTTAACCTTGTTGTGACTTATCAACCGTTCTTCAGGGCCATGCACGTTGCTCTCGGAGAAATCTTCTCTGGTGTCTTCTCGGTAAGTCGTCCTTGTCTCAACTGGAAATCTAGGTTTTATGTCATGCCCCTTGTCAGACGTCTGATGCCCTCTGGGAGCAGCTCCGCGTCGCAGGCGAGACCGAATACGACCGCTTCTGGCGCATGCCTCTGGATGAGGACTTTGGACCTCAGATCTATAGTTCTAATGCTGACCTACAAAACGTACGTCTCACTTTATCGTATCGTGCTGCCTTGTCTGCAACCGATGTCTCTAGACCGGCGGAAGGGATGGGGGCTCCTGCACTGCCGCACTGTTCCTCAAGCCCTTTGCACACGGCATTGAGGCCGAGGACGGCCAGGAGCCTGCTTTGAGGTGGGCACACATTGACATTGCTGGTGCTATGGAGGTTTGTACAGTTATTTTCTATGCTTGATTGTTGATTGTCGGTTGCTTATGCTTTTGGATTTCGAAGGCTACACGAGCAACACCATATCAAGAGATGGGTATGACTGGCCGTCCAGTTCGGTAAGCAGTTTGTGCATCGTCTTTTATGTGTGGTTACGATAATTGGCTTGCTCCAGTGCTCTTATCGAGTTTGTCCGTAACCTCTCCGTTGGAAAATAGTTGAATTTGTCTGGATGCTTATATATATACATCGAAAATCATCATTACACTTAGTGAGTCGTTATCCTGGACCAAGTCTGAATTTGTACTTTGTCGGTCATTCTATGTGTTTTCACCTTTGCAATATCTTAGTTCTGTGGCGACAAGGTGAACAATCGGTTGAACTTTGAGAAGAGAAGCAGTCGGCTAATGTGTCACCTCACTACTCAACATCACATTGAACTGGACTATCTCATCGAGTATAATTATTCATTTGATCAGTGGCTTACAGCGAACTTGTTTATTCGATGGGAGTACAAGTTCTTCGACCCTCAGTTCTAAAATCAATCACCGCCCCCACCCCCGTCCCTCCTTGTTTCCTATGTACTCTAAATTGGCCCCCTGAAACACATTGACCACCCACTCATTCTTTACCCAATGCTGCCACCGTATCCTGGCGTCCGCCGGGACCCTATAATGATCCGGCGCGAAGGGATTATGGCTGCGCACACGAAGTTCATGGATAAGGAGGAGAGAGGGGAGAGGGGCATATGGAGAGAGGGGGGAGAGGGGAAGGGCTTTGCCGTGGAATTTTTCGATGGGGAAGCAGTCAAGCTTGAAGTACTCGGGGGTGAAGAAGATGTATTTGTGGATCTGGGAAGGAGTTAGGGAGTGAGCGAATGGATATTGATATTGATACTGATATTGTGGACATACAGAAGGCATGTAGCGGATGAAGAAGTCGTACTGGGAAAACTCCTCGTGGTGGCTTGCACACATGGCAAGTGCGTTTCGAGGTTCGCGTTCAGGATCGATGTTGGACTGCGGAGGTACCCATCCTCGCTCCCGTAGATCAAACCACTCGCATCCATTATCGTCAGCCCCAGCCTCACAGTGCACATCCAATCAAAACACGACTCACAGTTTTCCTGTCGTTCTTGGGAATGATATAAGTATATTTAAGACCTCTATGCACTCCACACACAACGCATGCGTTGCCCAAACCCTTGTCTCGAAGGCCGAGAGCATTCTTGAAGGCTGCCATGCCCGATGTCTGTGAATTTGGTATGGCTGGTGAGGCAGTTTCCAGATCTTCCCATCCATAGCCAGGAGGGGGACTGGAGGGCGAGAGAGGGAAGGGGATTGGGGAAATGTAGGTTGTCCGGAAGGGTTTGGGGCGTCCGAGCCGTCGGGAGGTTGTTATGGGAGGGTTCGTGTTGGACTTGGTCGGAGGGATGTTTGGATTGAGCGGCAGGTAATGAAGATGGGATGGAATCTGGCTGCCCCTGTGCTGTGAATGAACATGTTCGATATACAGATCGTCTGATCGTTCAGTGACCTGTCTGGACTAGCTAAACAGAGATGGTGCTTCTCGCAGTGGTAAGAGCAGGCTGACCAAATCATAGTGTAGTTATGAGACAGACTCAGACAATCTTGGTTTTTGTTGTGGAGTAGTAATACTGAATCCAGGCCTGTACTTGACTGCTGCTAGTGGTTGGGTTGGGAGGTATAGAGGTATGGTATGGTAGGAATTGGAAATCTTGAGGTTCTAGTATCAGAATGAGAAGTGCCCAATAGGGTACCTTTAATTCTAAATACTACATGGAGTGCCATCAAGGAGTACATAATGACCTGCTCTAGGTACCAAACATGCTGCTGGTTTTTTCCAAAGCAAGGTCTTGGTATTGTGGTTGAAGAC
>JABFYK010058522.1:1511-13917 GCA_018849495.1 Termitomyces sp. T123_Mx157 | reverse complement strand
TTGCAAAGGAGTGGGATGGGATACCAGCAGAGGTATGCCAAAGACTAATAGAAAGCATGTCCAGAAGAATTCAAGCAGTTATCAAGACAAATGGAGGACATACAAAGTACTAAATACTAAAATTAGAGATGCTCAAAAAACTGTCCCAATGAGAGAATATCTCAAAATGGGCATTATTCTATTAGTTTTGATTTGATACCTGAAATAAAAAGCAATTTG
The DNA here is from genome assembly GCA_018849495.1 of Termitomyces sp. T123_Mx157. Taxonomy (NCBI): domain Eukaryota; kingdom Fungi; phylum Basidiomycota; class Agaricomycetes; order Agaricales; family Lyophyllaceae; genus Termitomyces; species Termitomyces sp. T123_Mx157. The sequence continues at coordinate 13,698 of JABFYK010058522.1, read as the reverse complement.
TAGCTATGATGCCATAGTATTTTACATGATTTAACCAAAATTTTAGATACTTCCAATCCTTCATGCCAATGTCATCTTTCAAAAAGTATAAAACATTGGGATAGTTTTTTGAGCTACAAATGACTGAGGATGCTGCCTATGTTATTACAGTTTGGCTTCCAACATAGTCATTCATACCCTGAGGATTCATACTCATGCTGATCTATCAGGTCACCCTGTGTCCAGTCTGTATTAACAACAGCCACCACTTGGGTGTTCTGACTCTTGAGTTACTCATCATCACATGACTTCGGAATCACATGGGCGTCAAAAATTGAAGACGTTTTCCCACACAGAAAAACCTCGATCTATTTTCTAGTCGGATAGCACATGTCAAGAAAAGAACGGTCGGGAAAATGCCAGAGTCTCTGGATTGTCGGATCTCCGCACCCCTTGTCTCTTGAGCCCACATTTCGATCCTTCGGCGTTGGGAACCCGTTACGGACTTGAGCTGTGTCCAGACACAATTTGTCTAAAACAAGGTGACAAAATGCTTCCTAGTCGAGAATAGTGTGACCCCGACAAATTGGCTCAGTGGCCGAAATACCTCCTTGACAACAACTCACATCAGATAAGAACTGCTGGGGTACTCGCTGAAAAGTTGCCAGTGGACGGTCCAGATGTTAGATGCAGATCTCTGTGACTATTACACTCGTAATGATTGATTCCGAGTCTGTAGCGCGCACCAATTGATATATCTCGTTATACGACGTTTTTTCCTTCGCAAGCTCTGCGCGATACATGGAGGAGCTCGCCGATCACTGAGAAGTTCTTGCGATCCTCACATAGGGCTTCTCGTTAGATCGATTGAAGTTCTTCATTTCAACTCAAATACTTCCAATGCCACGCCCTCCCTGCGGCGACCTCATCGCACAACGTCAGAAACTACGTATTTTGTGTACGGCTGCGAAAATGAACTAACCTCGTTTTGATCTGACGATGGCTCAAATCCCATTACAAAAGACTCGATATACATCGGGACATGGGCACACCGAACTTTTCATGTTCTCCCTTCGTCGGTTCCTGCGTGTTGCAAGCAGCCCCAGCATAATACAGCACATAAACCAAATGGTGTACCTAACCAACAACAACAACGAAGCGAGCCGTGTGAAGGCCATAGAGGATGAAGTACAACCTTTTTGTCTGCACCGCGTGTGACAACTAATGTTTTTCTCGCCTTAGGTCAAGAATTATATTGTTCCACGCGCAGACGACAGGTATGCCCAAATTACAGAGAATTCGAAAGAAGCGCATGGGGTCAAAAGAGGTACGTACACCGCCGAATTTTAATAGTCTGATCCCTAGCTGAGTGTTTTCAGACAAGTCACGAGAAGGAGCCTGATTGTTGATTATGCGTGGGCGCGAAGGCATGAGCAGCTGATGTTTTTATGTACTTATAATAATCTCACATTGCGGCCAGCTGATTGCACGAAACAGAGCCACCGATTTTATCTTCCTGCCCCTCCAGTATGAGGCAACTATCTAAAGCTTGAGATGAGAGCGAGCTCAAAGTTTCCGGCAGCGAGCAACCTCTTCACGGAAGCATTTTTCTTCCACACCGTGTCAAGGCTAAAAATCTTAGTGTATTCCAAGAATTTCGAAATAAGTTTTGAAGGCAAAGATAGGCTGTCTATTTTGAGCAGAATCCTCAATAGCCCTCCTAATCTTGCCGAATCCCATTGCCCGCCATGTACCTCCGCATTCGAGACAAAGTTTAATCAAATTATGCACCGAGCGGATAACCCTCTATTAAATCCCCAACGCCTCCCTCTTAGCCGCAATCTCATCCCTAAGCATCGACACCCGACTATCCAACCGGCTCGACAAATCCACCTCACTCCTCGCAAGCGCCATCGCCGCCTCCAACTTCTTACCAGCCGCCTTCGTCGCCCTATCCCACTCCGTCAACCTCCTAACAGCCTCATGCACCCCCTTCGCGCCACCCTCCCCAAACACCCCAACACCCGCCTCCATCTCACCCACCTCGACCTCCTTCAAATCCAGCACCGCAAGCTCAAACATCGCTACACCCCCCACCCACGTCGACACCCTAATATTAGGCTGCAACTCACATGCGGCTTTGAGGCTCTCTCTCGCCGCCGCGTACTCGCCTGCTGTACGCTCACAAATACCGATGAGGAGATGCCGTATGGCTTGTTCATCTGGCGTATCGATGTCCGGAAGTTCGCTTTGGTTTCCTTCGCTCGAGGCGGGTATGAGTCCCTTGGATCCGTCAGCTATCGAAGAGGATGAGCCGGAGTGTTGAAGGTTGGCAGAGAGAGGCATAGGCTGTAGGGCGTGTGAGAGTTCGAACATGGGACGAGGGGCGCGGCCTGGTCGTACTGAGGTCGGGATGACAGGGGAAACTGGAGGAATGGGAGTGGTGGCGCCTGCGATGGAGAGAGGTAGTGGAGGCGTGAGAACAGACCATTCTCTGATGTGAGCCAAGGCTAGACGCCTCTCTATCCGTGCATGTGTATTCCAGACTAAATGAGAGATTGGATGAGTGTAACGCAAGTACTCAAGCATTTGCTCTTACAGAGCCCAAGTTCCTCCGCGATACTGATCTTGATCGCCTGTGCCCATAACTTCAGATCTCCACCTCTCCGCTTCTGTTTCTCCTGACAAAACGCCACTAATCCAAAAAGAATTCAGAACTCGTCGTCACGCGACACAGACACCCAGAACAAGCTCACGTTTCTTCTTAATGAATACCTCCGTAGGTAGATCTTTCCCGCCAATCTTCTTTTTGTCTATCAAGTCCGGAACCACGTCCAAAAGCGCCTGCGCTTTCGTTGTGTTCCCCAAGGAAATGTAGCAGCCTGCAGCCAAGAAGTAATATGTTCCATGACTCCTGTCGAAGACACACTCATAAGTGCATGTAGGCGGGATGAGCGCTTTTGCCGCACCAACTGTTAAGCTCAGTAACTTTAATGAACATATCCGCCGCCTCTTGATACCGCCGTTGACCCAACAACGTCCACGCAAGCTCAAACACCAACTACACAAACAAAAGTGTCACCAAGCACGTAAATGGAACAATTTTTCGAAAGGGTAACAGACCAGGGTATCAGCCTGTGCAAATGAGTGCGGACGATCGGGGCGCATCCCATCACGCAACACCTTTATCGCGCCTTCGGGATCATACGACATCCGCATGATCTTTGCCTGTGAGTCACAAATGTTACATTGCAGGTGATTTCGAGGTAAATGTAACGAACACGGTTGAGAATCCATAGAGCACCTTGCGGAAACCGCGCCTCAATACTGTGTTACAAAACACAATTGGTTAGTCAGAGACATAGGAGGTATCAGAGACGTACTTATTAACGATGGCCTTGTATTGTTTAATAATGTGTGCCTCGTCCGCTTGGTATCCAGAAAGGAGGAGCACGACACCGTAATACGTCATCAGCACGAGCCTGAACGGAAAGATTCAGTCCACGAAGACAAAGACACAAAAAGCAGACAATAACGCACCCCGCAAATACCGAATGCACATCTGACTTTCCGGCTGACACCGCAAGCGCCCTCAGCGCCAATTTCCGATCATATTTGAAACCCAACAGCCCAACTACACCTCTGCAGTCATCGGTGATGGCACCGTCATTACTCTAGCCAAAGTCAAAGATACTAGGGTGACACTCACTGCACCTTTTTTGGTAGCAACGAAAACACCAGATTGAACAACCCATATCCGAACGCAGTACCTGAGATAATCAAGTCCTCTGTTGGTCCATCAGGCGGTAGCTCCTCCGCATCGGGTGGAGAACTGTTGGTGTTTGAGTTCAATGATAAAGATAAGGAGCTTGAGGTGAAGCGCGAGAAGAATGATTTGGATATTGAAGAAGTGCTTGTGACGGCAACAGTGGATGAGGTAGACGAAGAGATGGAGGAATGGAGTGAGGGAGTGGAGGATTTGCGTGAAGGTGCGGGTGTGGCGGTTGGTGTCGTGTAAGCGTCTAGGCCATTAGGGAATACAGTTTTATAAAGTCTAAATGAAATGAGCACACAGCCGTTAAGATCACAGATTTGGACATACTTTGAGAACTTGGAGTGTGCACTGTTCAGAGAGTACCTGAGCGAATGACGTGAGCTGGCCTTTATGTACAGGCGGAAAAGACGAACATGCACTGGAGATAACCCATGTACGATTCACTGTGCAAGCAGGATGAATGACTATAGATTGAAGACACCACTAATGCGCACCTTAGAGCACTCGTGAGGCCCAGAAGTACCACCGCATCTGCATTGAGGATCTCGAATTCTAACCCTGGCGTAAAACGCCGTTTCGCCTGCGACTTGACAACATTTTTCATCTGGCGCCTTGACCCCGCTTCAGAAAGACTCAGACATCGCGATGCCTCTGCCAGTAATCCAGTCTATTTCGAGATCAGCCGTCGACAACACGACGGAGAGCAGATCATAAATAAACGTTACCTCCATACCAAGCGCTGCCTCCATAAATGCACACACGCCTTGTCCAAGAAGATGATACGGATCATCTTGTCCTGCGAAATGTTCCTTCGCGCGATAGAGGTCGTTGGAGAAGAGATAGTTGAAACCACGCGTGGCAGAGACAAGCAACTCGGCGTTGCTGGCTTCGCTGGGTATTGCTGGCGAGGTCATTAGAGTCTATAGGATGTTATAGGATGGATATAATAACGTAGTACAATAGAAGGTAAAGAGAGAAGAGGTTGTCGGCGAAGCGGGACGGAAGATAAATCTGTCCGAGATTTTGATGAATTCGCGATGAATTCGGCCTCGGATGTTGGCGATCGCATCAGACGGTGGCTGTGCTCTTGACGACTATTTGTGCATGTGTGTACACGAAGCCCCTTTCAGCCGCGCCACGGCTAACGCCTTCCTGATCCCACCCTCCAATCCCCACCCCGCTCAGCCCTCCAAAAAATCTGCCGTGTCCCGTCATCATACATACGTGTGCGCGTTTTTTACTCCCGCGCGTCACGAAACTCTCATCCACATCCAGATACAACCCTCCGCCAAATTGTTTGCTTGTCGCCGATCCAACTGAAGCCGTAAGTCCCCATGCTTTCCGGTGAAGCTTGCAAGGTCTTCGGCCCCGCATGTATGAATGTAGCGCTATCGGAATGATAACAAAGTCGAATGTTTGCTCCTTCCCTTAAACCACGTCCTCACCTCTTCGGGTATGGATCGTTGAATATGATAAGTTTTTCGTTATCTTCCAAACAGATGGCATGAGCGTTACTTCATATTTGGTTGTACGACCGGACCTATGGATATGTGCAGAGTTGAGTGTCTTTCGCTGCGTCGACATGGTTATAGCCCTCGGTTTTTGCTTCAATGAGGGGATGAGGACCTTGGGGACCATCTAAATAATCAATACTGCACAGGAATTCCATCAAAACACGTTTTTCTAACATAGAAATTGGCATACGATATCATATTTCCAAAAATCTCGTATAAGAATCATTGTCGTACACACATATGCAGAGCAATCTGAGGCGAGAGGAACTAAGTTGAATAGTTCATAGGCATTTGGGCAGCATTATTATTTGCGGATGGCCCAAAACATCGAAGGGAAGGACAATAATGAAATGAAGATCACTTGCCGTCTGGGAGAGAAATCATTTATTGCTTGCGAGGCAACGCAATCCTCTGGGAATTAAAAAAAAAAAAAAAAAAATAGCTTCCCGAACATAGTCAGAGTCAGAGTCTTGTAATAAACCGTTAACAAAGCGGTATTCGACTCTCTTAGCACAGAGTCAAACCCGCGTCACTGGGCATAGTCAACCCTGGGTACTCAGAGGTGGCGCATTTCTCTGCATTAGAGTAGGTTCTCGAAGTTGCGGGAGACGAGTTCCAAGCTTCGATGTTGTCGCTCTTGGTGAATTTTGGTCGCTATGTGTATGGAAGAGAGTAAGGCAAGTTCAGCGTACTTTTTGCAGGCAAAGTGCTATTGTCAAGATTTTGATGGTTACAAGCTTAAAGGAGAAAGCACAGATCGATCATAATGTAGGCGGGAATACCCTTTCCTTGAGAGATAGGGAATGATGACGCACCTGGAAGATATCTCTTGGCACCAATTCGTATCACGACTACGTGATCGATTAGATTTATTCCTGTGATCTGCCACATAAAGGCACGATATGAATTCGATTTTCCGCTCGCTTAGTAACACATATATTATCGGTGTACACCTGGAGCGATGACCCTTCATCAGCAACCAGGAATATTACTACCTACTACAAGATTTACCATTTGCACGACAGGCGAGCTGGATCAAATTCACTCGGACTAAACCAGAACAAGCGTAAGTCAAGGTTTACTAAAATATAGTGAGCAGAGAGAGATGATAGATATATGTACCGGCGCATCTTGCATAATTAATCAGTCAAAGAGAAAAAAATAATTTGGAAAGACATATGCACCCCCTGTTTCATCTGCTCTACGGGCTTCACCTGACCTAAATAACATGTCAATTCCGACGGTAAAATGAGCGAATGATTGAAACTGACCTTTAAAATGCGCTCAGTTGAATCTGGAAGTGATCCCTGTTCAGAAGATAGGCCGAGGAACACATGTTCCTCTGGAGGTAACCAATCAATCCAACGAGCGGATCTATCATTCAAGTTGTCCTCCTCGATGCGCCTCTTTCGGCGGCTTTCGACTTCATGGTACTCTGCCCGTTTAACTCGCCACAAATTCGCCAATTCATTGGTTGCAGGCCGCTGAAGGTGATTGACGATACTATTCAATACATCCTGAACTGTTAGAGTATGACCATCCTGTGGTAATATAGTGATTGCCCAGGGGAAGGAACGAGAGTTGATTATGAATGAGGAAACATAGGGTGTTGTGGCGGGAGCATCAAGAATCGATCTGTCGAAGACGACGACAGGATCAACGTGACCGTCAAGATTAAATATGTTAGATGGCTCTCTGAGCTCGGTGTGAATTCCATCACGATAACACTGTTCAGAACTTTTGTGCATGGCCTGAACGAATGAACCTTGCGCCAATTGGTGTCCTGGGCTACTTGACACAGCATAACTAGAAGTAACTGAAATTGGCGCTTCCGGAGTGTAAACAGCCAAATTGACGTGGTCCGCAAAATGTACCGAGCGACTTCTGGTTAGAGTTTCTGGCATCTGTTTGCAAAGAATGACATCAAGTAGTGTTTAGGCTAAATCATTCGATAGTTCACCTTGATGAACAAGTGAATTTGGTTTTAGCGCTATGAAGTGTAGTCGGGATATACATGGAAGGCTGTACTATGGTGGGCACATCTTTTGTATAGCGCTGGAAGTACCTTTCCGAGCATATGGACAAATATGGCAGTGCAAAAATAACCCGTTTACAGCTAACTGCCTTCCAATCACTAGGAACTATCTGTACCAAAAAAGCGGTCTTTGCACATGTATTGCTGATATCTGCGTGAAAACAGTTACGATCCTCCCACTCGAATGGATAGGCTTGATATCCGAAACGTTTGGAAGTGAGAAAGAAGAACACTGGCCCATTCATACGCGCATTTGCATTTGTTTTGAGATCTCGGCCTGGTGAGTAATCACCAAACATGATCGCACGCGGGGCCGGCCTACGACAAGACTTAAGATACACTTACATTCACAGAACCTAAACGCCTGGGCTTGAACGATTGTTCTGGCGTCCGATTGCCACCCCTCGAACCCCAAATTTATGATGGAGAAATTACGTCTTGGGTATTCGTTACTTGCCTTTACTCATTGTGAATGGCCATGCGGACTCTAGGACGTGGGACGAGATCTTGGTCGGTATCATGGTATGCATCACACGCCTTATACATGCAATCCTTCTAGTGTCTTTTCACATAGTAATCTGGTGACTAATGGCTCCTCAAAAGGGTTTAGACGGTGTTTGATGTCTCCAGAATTTTCAATCAATAGACGCGAAGCACGAAATGGCTAACCAAATACGTCTGACGTATGCGGGATCTTTGGTACCGCGGTGAGTTCGGTGGGACACTTCATACAATTTGCGGGCATATAATGCAAGGGAAAGGAGTTCTTCTGAAATCCATTGCGATATCCAACATATTCTAATTCCGGACTGAAGATTAGGACAATACCTAATTTATGACCGAGGCTCTCATGGTCAGAGGGCGGAGCAAGGGGACATCCGTGGCATAAGTTATGAGGCACTGATTTTGTGTATGAGGAATATAGAGAAGAGGAATATAGAGAATATCACAGAGTATTTAATCAAGGTGGAGAGTCAAGAAATCAACATGTGGCGGCAGTGTTTGTATAAGACTTACTTATTCTTATAATATCGCGGTTTCATAAATATGACGACTTTGTGACCATGATGAAATAGTTGGAAGCTAACTTGAGACTCAGGTAGCACAACAAGATACGGAGGATGGGGCTATTACTAGGCTGGTAGAAGCGTGCCTTTCTACCCCCGAGACGCAGAGTTCGGTCCAGAAGATTCCTCTTGTTGAGAACACCCTTCCCGTCCCTACACTTCTGAACCAAGGTTCGAGCAATCAGCAGAATCTCACCGCGCTGCGGCTATTACTAGGCTGGTAGAAGCTGAAAGAGACAAAAATCACGAGTCACGGATCGGACCGCGTGCGCGTGCCACACGGGCGTGAGAAGTGATTTCGAAAATATCTTCAACATCATTCTAAATACATAGGTTTACTGGTCACCTCAGGTCCGCTCTCGTTGGAGGACTCTTACAAGAATTGATCCCTTCTGATTCCGAGCAGTGCTTGAACCATGTGTTGTCTTGGAACGAATTAGTAGGTGTAATGGATAGAAAACGTTTTTGATTTTTACTGGTGAAATCGTACACCTCGCTTATAGAGAAAACATCCGCTGGCTCAAGTCAAAAGTATCCACTCACACGATCAACGCAGGCCTAATCAACATCATCGCTCTCCTCCCCCGCTTCCCTTCCCTGCTGCCTTCCCTGTCCCCTTCCAACCTCCATCTCTTCACCATCATCATCAGACGATGTATCCCCTGCAATACCAACAGCACCATTCCAAAACCTTCCCAGAACACTCCTGAACATTCGTCGTATCCCCTAGACACCAAACACAGAGCAATCGATATGCGTCCTCGGAACACGTACAAAGGAAAGAAAAAACTCACCGAAATATCCCTGTGTTCGTCTTCGTCTTCATCGCCGTCTTCTCTTTGCGTAGGGGGTACTTCGCGCCCAGGCTCGGGTTCAAGTACAGGCACCCCCTCACCTTGGCCCTCCACGGCCGCACCCACACCCTCATCCGCAGCTGCGGCGGCGAACGCCCCTGGCATCCCCCCTGCTTCCTCGTCCCCAACGATCAACCCTTGCACCTGCCCCAACACCTCCTCTACCGCCTCGGGGCCAATCCTCTCCAGCATCTCCCTAAGTCCACCAGGGAACTGCGGTCTAAGACCTCTTAAAAATTGCTACATATGCCACGCATCAATCCCATCTCGCAGGAATAGAAACACCTGATGAGCACTCACCAAAACCCTCACTCTAACCTCTCGATCCCTAATGACCGCCTCCAACATCCTCTCGTCCTCCTGATCTACTGCACCTCCTCCACCCCTTCCACTCCATGCAAACACATCATCAACTCCCTCGAAGTACGCATCATCATACCGATTCACACTCGTCCCCGGCGGTACCGGATCACACGCCAATCCCGCTCCTCCCGCTCCTCCTTGTCCGCCCGTCAAAATATCCTTCGGCAAGAAACTCAGCAAACGGCGGTGTGTACCTTCTAGTACCATAACGTGTCGTACTAGCATGCGCTGTACTTCCATATTGGAGAGGAAGGATAAGAGGGCAGTGCGCCGAGGTGTGCTGGGGAGGGGAGAAGATGAAGGAAAAGATGAGGGTGTGGGGAAGAGCGAGGTGGTTGAAGAGATGAACCAGGAGGGGAGGAAGGGGTAAGAGGGGTCTTTCCATGGTGCGGAGGAGTGGGCAGTGTACATGTGGGCCAGCGCATGGAGGGCTGCGTGCGAGGGTGGAAGGGTTCTATATAGCATCAATGTTGGTTAGCATTGTGTATTGATTAACATGGAGAGGGAGGGCATACCCCGCATCCGTATTAACTCTAAAACTCTCGTGCGAACGTATATACCCCGGCAGTGTGACTTCCAGTTTATCAGCAAGGAGCGGCACGACCTCCGGAAACGATCTTATAGCGTCTTCGAGCGCTTTCGCGCTGGGCGATGTATCGTTTGCTTTATCCTGGTCATCAAATTTGCATCAGCTAGGGCACTGCGCATATCAAGAGAGAAAGAAAAGAATCCTACCCCCTCAGCAACCCTCAACACCAACGCCCTAGCATATGCCCACCCAGGTAGCAAGCTTGGGTCCATCTTCTTCATGTCCTTAGCCTTACCCCACACTCCCCACACTCCGTTGCCACACACCTCCTGCCCCTTACCCTCGCGCACCCGATCGTGGTACTCAAACAAATCAACCAGCCACTCTCCCATCCCACCCTTGACCGCCAGCAGATCGAGATGAAAAACCGCACCATGCGGATCGGAGTGAGGATCGAGCCCATAGAGGAGTCTGGAGAATTCAAAAGCGGTACGGGTGCATCCACGGCGTGAGAGGTCGCTTTTGGTCGATTTAGCATTAGAGAGCAAGGAGTAGCTCTGGCGAGAAGGAAGACATACCTGATTTGTCGGTGTAGAGCGAGGAAGAAGGGGCGGTTTTCCACACGGTCGAAGTCGAGTCTATTCGTGCCGGTTGTGAATGTAAAGGCCCCGATGAAGGCACGTTCATAGGTAAATAGAGCTCGATCAACAAAGTCAACGGCCTGGGCATATTCTATATACAATTCACGACTCAGCCTTTCGGATGAAATGTGTAAAGAAGGGAAGAGACGTACCTTCGCGATGACGGTATACCTCTGCCAGTTGAAGAAGATTATCTGCATGCCATGGGAGCTTGCGTTGGACTTCCCATAACGCTTCAGGGTCTGTAGTAGCACAGAATTCTAGTTGAGGATAGGAATGAAAACAAGAGACGTAATGGAACGCACGCCCGCTCATAACAGCCTGAATGAACAGCTTCGTCAGGCTCTTATACCGCTGGCTATACTCCACAGTCCACCACCTCTCGTCTCCTTTTCCTTTCCCGCCGTCCTCTTTCCCATCCTCAGCATCCCATCCCCTCCTGTCCTCCAGCTCCCTTACCTCGGCTGTGTCCAATGACCGGATCGACAATCCTTCTCTCTGATTCGCACTCCACCACCCCGGTTGCGGTCTCGTCAAGTTCGATTTCTGTTTAATCGCTGCGGCGCGTCGGTTTCGAGAAGATCCAGAGGGAGAAGTAAAGGCAGTTGAAGATGAAACGACCTTTGAGCCGAAGAATTTACGCATTTCGGCTGTCGGATCTAGGTGCGCGAGAGAGATGGCAAGGAGGTTGTTTAGAGTGGTGGGCGTTGGAAGGGGTGTACGGGAACCTGTGGACATAGAGGATGTAGCGGTAGGGTATCTAAAGCAAGGTGATAAGAAAGGGTAAAGAGAGAAAAGAAGGGAAAGAGCAGACTTGAGGGATAGTTCAGCTAATGCCTGTTCGAGCTCGTCATTGCCCGCCTTTCTCGCTTTCGCTTTTGCGCGTTTCGCAGCTTTCTTCTCATTCTTTGGCGGAGGTGTGTGTGTTGAGGCAGGCACGTCAACTTTCTTTTTGTTTTTCTTTTTCTACGAGACGACGCGTGTCAGAATCCGATAGATTGAGTTATAAGACAAACGCGCCTTGCGTTTAGCCGCGACTGGCGCCGTTTCCTCCTCGCCCTCTTCTTCACCATCATCTACGTCTTCCTCCATGAGAAACTATCATATCCCAATCAGACGTGTTGTATCCAATCTGCATCAGACCACGCACCCGATTGGAAAACCCCACACCCGGCTTCGATTTGATTACGACTTCTTCACCATCCGATATCGCATCGGATGTAGAGACAACGTCTGCGCCTAGGGCAGATAGCTCTTCGAGCTCGCGTTGCTGGCGCTTGTTCAGGCGGGGAGCCATGCAGCAGAAGAACCGGAGCCGGTGGCGAGATAAGATCCGGATGACCTATCTAGACCATCTTATCTCATCTGTTCTCCGCAGAAGCTTCCGTTCTTGTAGTTTTTGATGCGTCCAGGCTGTCTAGTGTGAGCTC
>JABFYK010058520.1:0-14008 GCA_018849495.1 Termitomyces sp. T123_Mx157 | reverse complement strand
ATCCTTGGAACGAAGCGTCTTCGCATGAGCAGATCACAAACCCCTGAAGGGCAGGCCCAGGGAAATAACTTATGCGTCGGGGTTTTCACGTCATTTTTTATACATCTTATCGGACAATACTATGATTGTGCTCGAGAATTTTTTTTATATACCTCAGTCAAGAGAAAAGTCTTCAACAGAGTCAGCGTTGAGTATCTGGGAATATACAATTGGCAACTCGAACTGGTTCAGGGCTACATTCATTCAACCGTATCACAAGATTAAATAGCCTTATAGTATCTTGAGCAAAGCCACCTGATCAGCGCACTGGATCCAGGTCCAGGTATACCTTTAACATTGCGATTTGCACAAAACTTTATTATCTTGGGACTTAATCTGAGGGGTGTTTAGTCCTATCGAAGCCGGCAGACGATTTCTTCGCCCGGCTTGATTTATAGGTCCCGTTTAATTAGTGATGGTTTTGTGGGTCAAGAGAGATTTTCTGTTCAGTTTGTAAGGTTAGAGTGGATGAATCTTGAGTATATCTAGTTGCTTGCTTTAAGCAGTGTTCAATGGATGGATTATCACCTGCACCTGACACTCCAATGCAAGATACAGTGGAATTATAACCTATTGCTAATGCAATATGCTCTGTAAGATATACTAATGCATGACCACGGACCTACAGAATATCCTCACTCCCTGAGATGCATCACTTATGCATTACTTTACCAGTGTCACCGCTCATCCTACATATGTCCTAATGCATCACAATAGCGCACACTCTATTGAGCCCCCCACCTCATGCATTACTCATGCATCATTTGATCTCAGGATACTACATACAATGATTTAGACATTAACTAATAGGAGTGACGAAACGTCACCCCCGCTTCTTAGCTCAGTAGTGTAGCTTGCCGGCGGCTAAATTCCAATTATTCATTCATTCATTCATTCTCTGGCTCCCATCATCTCCCTCATCATGCATCACTGTCTCACCTTGTGAATACCCCATTCTTATTCATGACTTATGCATTAGAACCCAAGTCTCCCTCCTGATACATTACTCATGCATTATAGTTACACACCTTTATCCCTACCTCTCGTGCCCAGTCTCACATTGTGATTATGCATGACTTATGCATTAGAATCTGTGTCTCCCTCCTGATGTATTACTCATGCATTACATATAGCCATGCACCTTTTATCCCTATTCCTCGTCCGTTTTTCCCCTCATGTATTACTTACTGATCTCTGCCTCCCGTCGTTTCCTTCCTGATGCATTACTCTTTCATGTTAAATATCCCGCCCTTATGCATGACTCATGCATTACAGTCCTTCTTTTGTGTCCTCCATTGCCTTCCTCCTGGTGCATCACTGATGCATTATAGCTGTGTGCCTTTGTCCCTCTTTTTTCCCTCATGCATTACTGCCTCGCGTTGAATATCCCACCCTTATGCATTACTTATGCATTACAGCTGTGCGCTTCTGTCCTTTGCACCATCCATTTTTCCATAATGCAACACTCATGCATTAGAGTCATGCACCCATTGGCCCCCATTTATCTGGTCCATGGCCCTTTTTACTTGAATGTTGCCCGCGCCCTATACCAGTAATCTTCCATCATTCACCCATTCCTGACCTGTTCCTGACGATAGGTTTCCTTCCTTTATTGTCTGGGCCTGATGCATCGGCTCCTTTGTACTTTTAATATCATTGGACATGACCTCAAGCAGTTCTCTATGTCAATCAAATGTTTTCCTGGAAATGTTGCTCCAAAACAATGATATTTTTGCTATACGCACCCAACATGTCTCAGCAAAGGCTTATATATAATTTGATGTATATACATAGAATCCAGCTACGGTCAATGAGAAGCTTCAATGGAGGTAGATGTCTTGGAATAGGCCTCTAACTCCTTGTAAAGCTTCTTCAGAGTATTCAGGACATGGCACCATAAAGAAGCAAAATTCTTGTGCAAGGCAGCACAGAGGGAAGCTTGGCAAGAAGCATAGGCAATCAAGCCTTCTTGATGGATAGATGTGACACCACTTGGACCATACACTGTCTTGGATGTCCACCATTGTTTGCGATGTGTCATATATCTGAGAATTCGGTCCATCTCCATTGTGAGTAGTTCTACATCTTCAGAAAAGTGCATCACCCTTGCACTGGATTTGCACCACTTGATTCAAAGGGCTGGGAAGACAGGTAAGTCAAACACTCTTGAAGATCTATGAATACACACCATCATGCAAGTCCTCAGAGTCACTACCAGCACCGGACATGCCAAGGACCTTCCAAATCCATGAGATCTTCCACCTTCCTTCTGAGATTGAGTTGTTCTTGGCTTCTGACAATTCATGGATGTTGGAGGGCTCTAGAGGGAGAAGTGTTGTCTGCCAGTTACTTGGACTGATGTTGCCAACCTCATGTTCATCACCTAGTAAGATTGACAGGCAATCCAATGCTTTACAAGCCACCCTATATTCCTCAGCAGCTGCTTGGATTTCTGCCTGTACTGTATCAATGGTGGTGTGAGCACGGGTGTTGGCATGTTGTCCCTGAACAAATCGGTCCTTGAATTTATAGAGATGTGAACAGATCTGGAGATTACTTTGAAGAGTCTCAAGAGCTTCATATGCCTGCGTGACATGCAGCTTCCATTCAATCTTGGCAAGATGTAGATTGAAGGATAACTTTGTCCCAATTTGCAATGGGAGCCAGAGAGAAACCATATAGGGGTGCAATGAGTTCTTCTGTGCAGTGGCAGTCTGTTCTTCAATGCGAGAAAGAGTGGTGATGGCAGGAATGTAAAGCTGATGAATCCTAGACCAGGAAGAAATCTTATGCTGCATTGCATTGCATCATAGCTGAGCCTTTGTCCATTGTTGATCCTGAGAATGATTTCATATTTTTGATGCTTCAACCTTGAGACCACATCTTCAAACCCAACTTCTGAGTAAGGACTAAAACACATGAACATATTGACATACTGTTCAGCCTCAATCTCTAAGCCACAGCTGATCAGAACACTTGGTGATACATGCTCATCTAGGGACGTCTCCTGTTGTGCCAGTGCTCTGAGATCCAGCCTGTGCCAACTTGTAACGAATGAAGCCAGTGTTGGTTCTACAAACAAAAATGCATCAGTCATGCCAAGCTTACAGAGGAAAATGCAACACTTACTAGCCACCTTGGAAGTAAATGGGTTTGGGTTCTTTTGATCTTGTTCCCACAACTTAATCTCACTTTCCCATTTCAACAGAAGATTGTGTGGTAGTGATGCATTTAAATCTAAATGGGAAATGAAGTGGTCTGACATGTTGGATGTTGCGGCTTTGAATTTCTGCAAAAGAGTGTGCCCTGTATGGTGTTAGATCACTCATACAACAGATTGATGGAAAGCGTAAGTCAAACTCATCCATCAAAGTAACCTTTCTCCAATTATAATCACCAAAGTGACAGTCAAGAGCATTTCTTCATGAACCTGGACCCATTTCTTTTGTGCTGGAAGCTAATGGGTTGGTCTCTGCCCAACCACGCTCCAGAGCTTTGCCATCAGTTTGACCAACACCAAGACCATAGTTGAAAGAGAATACAGACTGACAGGCAACCACATGGGCAGACATGTGAAATTTTGGCACAAAAAAGCAAATGTGAACATGATTGAGATACAGCACAAAGTTGTGATCAAGCTCTGCCATGTGCTTTTTGAGGTGTATGGACCACTGGCAGGCAATATCATAGGATATGGCATAATATTCCAGCTTAGAGTTGACAATGCTGTGATAGAACAGATAATCAATGTTACAATATCTGTGTAAGACATCTTTCTGACATTGTGATCAAGGCAAACCAATTGTAATGAGCATACCTTTCTCCAACTTGGAGATCTCCAACCAAAGAAGGCCATTTCATATCATGATGTGAACATTCAATTGTGGCAACACCTGTTGATGCAAGTCCTTGATTGAATTTGGAGTTTGCAAGATTGATGGCGTCATGTTGAGAACAGTTTGATTTCTAGAATTCTGGTCAGATTGTGAACATCAGTAATGCAAGACAATTTACTAGTTCCACATCATCCTTGTGTTTATGCAGATACTCTTTATAGGCCTTGTGAGGTACAAAGTATGCAAAGTCATTACCAAGGTTAGGATCAACTTTCTCACTTGACACATCCTTACATTTCAATCAAAAATTGGCATCAATGCCAATAAAAAGTGAGTGAATCCATCTTAGACATGATCAGTGTATTATTACCATTTTGGTATAAGAAATATGCACTTCTTATCTTGTGAGGTGTTTTTCCAATTCTCGGGGATGTTTTTATCTGGAATTGGGCAGGCAGGACATTCCACAACACATGATCCTGGTGCTGTCATTGCAATTCCCTTCTTCTCATGTCCATATGCCCCGTGTTTGGGAGTTTTGAGGTAATGCCATTGCCTGATCATTAATAGAAGTGACTCATAATGGTCCTCAGAGGTAATAACTATAAATATTAAACATATTCATGAATACATGGTGTCTTACCTTTGGTATATGCAGCCCCATATTATCTGTTAGCCATGCTAGTGAGTTGAAGAATTGGAATGGAGAGACTTTTGATTCATAAGAGAGTATTTCCAATGTTTTGAGTGTAGCAAAAGTTGCTGCTGTCTTAGGGTTAGTCACAGTGGCTGGAAACAGGCATGCACATAGGAGCTGGACCAGATGGGATTGACTTGATGCTCTGCATGCACAAAGGTTGATCACCATAGGATGAATATCACTGTTGTCCATGACAAGGAAATCATTGCAGGGTTGAGGATTTGGGCATCTATTTCCAGGCTGATGACCAAGTTGAAAATGTAATTCAAGTGATTTCAGATTTGTTTTTTTTGAAAAAGACCCCGTTCCATTTCTGGTTGCCTCAATGTTTCGAAGTTTTTGCAAACAAACATGACATACCTGGATATGATGGAAAGGGTTCTCTTAAATGTTTTCTTACCATGCATCCTCCACATTTCATACCATGTCCAAAGCAGTCAATACACTTGTAACAAGCAAAACTTGCTAGGAACTCAGTACAATGTGTGCATCTATCCATGAGTTTGTCTCCACGGCCATCCATACTGATTAATTCTTGCAAAAACAATTCTTGATAAGGTAGCCACACTTGTAGAGGCTTCTAAGTGTTCATTATGGTAAGTATTCACAGCCATGCAGTAGTTCAACTTACTGCAGGTCTCTTCTTGCACCTAGATGCCTCTTCATTACTGTCCTCTAGATGTAGCAGGTATGCCAGATCATATGCAATATTGTCTCTGATAGGTATTTCCAAGGGTGAAAGGTCAACAGAGAGAGAATTGTTTTGTGTTGTCTCCTCCACCCCGGACATTGGCTATGCCATCAGACAATGTGTAGTGCATATGTTGGCTATCTTGAATGACCTGCTTTACTGGTTGATTGTATGGCTGATGCCCCTTGTAAGTCCTCACTTGGTACTTGGGTGCATGCCCCATGATTTGGGGAGATGTGTGGTGATGTGATGTGCACAGCCATGCAGGATGGTTTTTGCTTCAAATTGACATGCCATGTAAGGCAACACAAGTCAAATGTGGTGTCAAGCATGTTGTGCTAATGCAACACAAGTCAAACGTAGCCACACACTTAATGCATTAAGTAAGTACACAATCCCAAGGACTAAGTAATGCAAGATGGATGCATCAGTATATTATCTAGAGTTAAAGAACTGACATGGTATGCTATTTAATATAAATCAATTCTCTTGTGCTAAACTGAATGGGCAAGCCCAGTTGTAGGAAGTACTTATGCTTGTAAGTCTGCCTTATTGCATATATCTTGGTAACTTATGCAATGTTGCCTGTCCTTTTCAATGGTGACATACTTGTGCCATGGCTTAGTAGTGACCCTCCTAATATTTGCTGCTGCCCACATCAGTTTATAATGCAATGCCTAGGGTCAAGTCATCAATGATCACCCTAAATATCTATAAATGTACATACCTTGTTTTGCTTACCACAGATGAACTCCATTTTGCCTGGGTCTTTGGAGAAATCCTCAACATTCAAAGGCCAGCAAGCCTAGTTAATGCTGTAATATGCATTCAAGAACTGCTTAAGCTCATCTTTGTCCTTGGTGCTCTTTGCTTGATTGAAGAATGGTGCCATCTTCTTGATGAGCAAATTTTGTGCACCAAGCAGGCA
The DNA here is from genome assembly GCA_018849495.1 of Termitomyces sp. T123_Mx157. Taxonomy (NCBI): domain Eukaryota; kingdom Fungi; phylum Basidiomycota; class Agaricomycetes; order Agaricales; family Lyophyllaceae; genus Termitomyces; species Termitomyces sp. T123_Mx157. The sequence continues at coordinate 7,814 of JABFYK010058520.1, read as the reverse complement.
AGACTCATGGGTGCTTGGCTTTGCCATTACTTTTGGCATCCTTCAATTAAGGTGAGCATCACTCAATTACAGTTCATTGGGAGTTCACCATATATAGAAAACAAGCCCGTGGAATGTTCAGCAGCGAGTTAGGTGGTGTAACTGTAACTTAGGGTTTGTGTGGGGAAAAAAGAGTCTGCTTCAGGGCTACATACCCCTTTGGAACGACTGTACAGTAGGTTGCATGATGAAGGTCATGAACTTGCATAACAAAGGTAATATCCTAATGTCCTGTACATACTTGACGGGTGCTTCCTAATGAATGTCATACCAGGAGACCAGCTAAATTTCAGAAAATGTTTTGGGAAAATCACTGACAGTTAGTTAAGCTATAAACTTGCAAATTAAACACACAAAAAAGATCAGATACATCAGTTGAATCTGGAACAAGTTTGAGAAGATTCCCATGTATTCTGTGTAAAAGTAAGAATTGATGCAGTCAGGCCTTGCTCACTTGCAAGTTTTCATCAGCCAACTCAATCCTTTGCCTTGTACTACATGGGTTGTCCCCACAAGTATCACACCAAAGAAGAGATATGCCTTGCAAACTATCATAAAAGCAAGAAATGGCATGAGAGGTGTGTTTTACATGGTTCCATGCATCACAGACTACTTGCATTGAAGTCTACCACTCCAGAAACAAGTCTGCATCAACCAAATCAGAGGACAGTCCACAGTATTCCTGGTAGGCTACCCTGACTTCATGACCCTGAGTTCTGAAGCTAAGATTCATCTCAGCAGTCAACCTAAATCAATGAAAGCACAGAGGAATGGAGAATCAATGGCTAAGTAAGTGATTGTTTTCATGTATCACACAAGTTTCCTCCATATATCACACAAGTTTCTTCTATGTATCACACAAGTTCCTTCCATGTATCACACAAGTTCCTTCCATGTATCACACAAGTTCCTTCCATGTATTACACAAGTTCCTTCCATGTATCACACAAGTTCCTTATGCTCAATCATTGCTTTACAGGTGTAAGGAGACAACCCTATATGGGGACTCCACTCTATTTGGGCCTAGCCTTATGGACATACTGGACTGGCTGCCTGCCTTCTCCTGCTCCATCCCTGTTGAGTATTAGTCACCTGCTGTAGACATCAGACTCCATCTCCTTTTGTTGTATTGATTACTCGTTGATTACTCATATTAGTCAGAGTGCTTAGCATACCTGGGCTGCTTACCACATACAGTATTAGTCATAGCACAGCCATGGATGTAGTATATAAAGCCAGTTGCAAGGATAGAATATTCTTTGACTGATCAATAACAGTATCTTCCTGGTCTATCTATTGATTGAGTGTGAGCTCCCTAGCATCATCCAACTCTGTCTCCACCTAGCTTTGACTCTTGCCTGCCGCTTGCCCATGTTAGCACTCACTCACTGCTTGCTTGTCTCTTGGCTCTTGCATTGCATAATAGGAGTATCCCACAGTGTTGAGCATTCCCTCACAACAGGGTACAATCACAGCCTCAAACAAAGAAGATTTTGAAGAAGGACTACTGGCTTTCTTGCATTGAATACTTGAGTATCAGTCAAGCTCAACAAGCTTTTTGATCACAATGGTGCTCATCAATTTAGTCAAAATCTCCAGGACAGATATATCCAAGACACCTCTCCCAACCCTATTGACAAAGCACTTAATACACTTGGGTATTTGGAAACCTCAGGCACTACCTACTGTAATGAAATCCTCAACTTGTCAGGGGTCAGAGAGGACTGGAAACAGGCAGATGGGATTTGGAAACAAGTAAGCACTGCCATTTATGGGCTTCAGAAAATCCTGATCCATGGTATTACATATGCTTTCAAGCTGAAAAGACTCTATTCCCAAAAGCAACTACTGTTTTAGGGTCTTGAATAGTGTTCAATGTTTTATTACTATGAGAAATTTATATGTATAGTATGTACATATGACATTCACAAGACAAAGGCCTCCTGAGGACTTCAGAACAAATCACAACATTATGAGTGACACACACAAATATATTTTGACACACATATATATGTATAGCTATGTAGGGGGAGTAGGTCATATGTTGCCCCAGTCACCTTGACAACATAGAGAGAGACATCACTCCTATGATATCACATTCAATAGTGAATGAATTGAGATGATGAAAGACTTACCAAGGCAGGCATGGGTGCAGGTGCAGGTGCAGGTGCAGGTGCAGACAGAGGTGCAGATGGCAGAAACAAGTGTTGGGCTAGTGAGGGCAAAGTTTAAGCAAATCTAAGCAATGTGATGCAGGGTTCACACCTTAAATAGCAGAAGCATTTGTGATGTATTGTTGTTGGCCTAAGAAGCAGGTTAGGGTGGCTCATTTGTTGCCATTATGGAACTTACATGTATGAGCAAGGGAGGCTTTGAGCAACAGTCAAGTGCAAGAGAGCTCTCTAGTACTGTCAAAAGGAAAAGTGAGTTCAGGAAAAGCTGGAGAAGAAGAGATATCATTATGAGCACTTAAAGGTACATAGGATAGTAAATGAGTGGTGCAATCTATATAATAGTCATCTTAATGGATAAGGTTTGAGTGGCTTGCATGTGCTGCATAGTTTATACATTTAAGGTTTTGGCATACATGCCAAACCACAGACAGTACCAGACAAAAAGCTAGGTAAAGAAAAAAAGTAAGTTTCATGGATTTGTGTAATTGATGGAAAAACCAACTTCTTCAGATAGGTGTGTCCTGGGCAAATGAACTGCAGACAGTGTTCTTGCAAAGCCTGTTGGACAGGTATTGCACATGCAGAGCAGAGCAGAAATATACCAAATTCTGGCCTGACATTTATGAGCAATGGGAATAACAATTTCCTGAGCATGCAATGCTTTTTCCAAACATACCAGCCATGAAGCAATTGTCCAAAGAACAGGAGACACAGCTGGGGAAAGCCATTACAACATGTCACTCCATAAGTACCATGCATCATCAATACATCATTGTTCATGTGAGTCTAAATACTGATGTGGTGTACCCAGCAAATCATGTCCTGGTTTTGATGGTGTACTCAGAGCAATGCTCACAAGGCAGAGATGAAAAAAACCAAGCAGATGAAAAAAATCTTACAAGGGTCTCAGTCATGTATCCCACAGCTGGTACACATCTATTCAGATATGTACTATGATGAGAAAATTAGCCCTGTTGTCCAAGCCAAACTTCCACTAGGTGCAAACAAGGCAGAGTGCTTCACAGTGATCAAACAAGTAACACAACAGCTATGAGGACAGACTGGCAAACCTGCCCAAGCTGCTGAGTGCTGAAGAGATCTCTGAGTATGTCATTTTATTTTGGAGTTTCTAGCACCTAATGGTTTGGCCAGACATCTCAAGAATCTGCCTGCATTTATGGGTCAATTCTTGGAGTGGTTAGAACTCCACACCAGATGGCAGTTTTCATGTATAATGAATGGCCCTGATTCATTCCAAGATGGAGACATCTATGTGATCAGGTAACTGTTCCAGCATCTCATGTAGGTACATATGTATGGATTGATTCTTGTACCTTTTACAGTTATCATATTGGAAAGACTCCATCTAGAAAGGATTTTGCGCAGAGATATTGCCATTTTGACAAGTTTGTGATGGCACCATATACTGATATCATGTATAGCATTTTCTGTAAGTAATCTTGGTCCATTTGCTAAGAAGGATCCTTACCAATTCTGACTTTCTAGTGGAGTCCATATGCCCAGGCCAAGATCCAGCATCTCTTATATCATCCAAGAAGCCTAAAGCATGTGATGGCACATCTGGAAATGCAAGTGATAGCATTGGTCCATTTTCAGATGCTGCTCAAGCCAGGCCTGAGGGGAAGTCACAAAAGTTGTTGAAGAATAAGGGTAAGAAGGCTACCAGTACACCAAAGGAGAAGGGAGAGAAAGAAGAGAAGGGAAAGAGCAATGAGAAGGGAAAGGGTAATGAGATGAGCAAGAACATGGAAAGCACAAAGGGCTTGAATGCCAAACCTCATGTAGATACCTAGTCTGTTACAGATGCATCATGCATAACTTTGTTTGAGTGTTCTCACTCACATGTCACATCAGACAATCCTATTCTAACTGGCAACACACTGTCTTCCATTAGTAATGCAACATCCAGTAATACTGGAGCAACATCTGTTATGCCTGTGAGGGAACACTCAACACTGCATGATACTCCTATCATGCAATGCAAGAGCTAAGAGACAAGCAGGTGGTGAGCAAGTGCTAACATGGGCAAGCAGTGGATGAGAGTTGAAGCTAGGCAGAGACAGAGTTGGATGATGCTAGGAAGCTCACAATTGATCAATGGATAGATTATCTCATGACCTCATCCAATGTTCTATTCCATATCCTCCTCACCTGCTTCATCCCATAAATTGGTCTCAACAACTTGCAGACCTAGTTCTCCTTCCCCTCTTCCTCAAATTCTTTTGGCTGTTGCATGTATATCTGTTTGTCTTTGGGTAAGATTCCATTTAGGAAAGCAGTCTTGACATCAGTCTGAGTGGCATCCCAACCTAGGGTAGCTGCCATGTTGAGTAAGATTTGCCAGGATTCTGCATGTGCCATTGGTGAGGTAGATTTGTTATAGTCTTATCCTTGAAGAACATGTTGTGCCTTCCATCTTGTAATCTTGCCATGTTTGTCATGCTTTATGGTGAATACTAGTTGCCCCTTAAAAATCTTTTGTCCTGTTGGGATGTTCTCATGAGGGACCAGTGTCCAGACTCCCATCCCTCTCAGTGAACTTATCTCTTCTCCATATGATGCCTCCCATTTCAGCCAGTCAGTCAACTCCCATGCCTTGTCCAGCATTTTTGGGGTGTCTGGGTCCTCCCCCTAATCAAGACCAGGTCCACCCTCAATTGTGTTAAGCACTGTCAATATTTGATCAACACTATCCATGCCCACATCCATGTCATTGTTGTTTTCTGTAGCTGCTTGTTGAAGTTCATCAATTGCCTTGTGTCTCTCCATGTGTACGTCTCTTATTCTAGTGGCTGCTTTCTTTGATTCTCTAAGTGATTTTTCCAGTTGTGATTCCACTTGATCTTCTGGAGCAATCTTCACCATTGGTATTGGTATGTGGTCTGAATGTCAAAGAGGCACCTCCCCTAGTGCAGGCATTGGTTGTTGGTGTGCTGGAGGTTGAATGTGCAGGTCCTCTTTGTTTGCTGATGGTATAGGGTTGTCAGGCAACCTTTCTGGCTCCTCAGGCTCAATATCAGGAATTTGCATGTGGTTGTTGTCATCTGGTTGGGAGGATGGGTTCAGAGAGGAGTTCTTTGATATTGAGTTTATGAATGGAAAATCAGGCTCATCAACAGTGTTGTCTTTGCATGTTGTCAGGAATGATGCAGTTGAATCTTCATGGCTTTTGATGAAGTGAACATGGTAAGAACTATATACCTTCCTTGATGTCCTTTCATAGCATCTATATGCTTCTGAGTCAAGGTCATAGCCAATTAAAACACACTCAATTGACTGTTCATATATCTTTGAGTTGTGTTTATTGAAGATCAATACAAATGCTTGACACTCTATCTTGTGGATGTATGAGTAATCTGGTTTTCCTCCATACCAGAGCTCATCTGGCATGACTTCCTCAATGACCAAAGTTTTTGTTTTACCATAAAGGTGCATTGTGGTTAGATAAAACTCATCTCATAAGAAAGATGGGCACTTTGTGGCATCTTGCATAGAATGACCTTTCCCCATCAAGGTTCAGTGCATTCTTTCAACCCGTCCTATGTGTGCTGACATATAAGCAGCACCAACTTCAAGTATAATGCCTCTTGATTTGTACCAGGCCTTATGATCCAAGCCAGTGAGTTCCCCAAAGCTTCTCTCCAGTTTCATTTTCACATGCTAATACCCAAGCTTCACCAAAAACTTTGCCTTTAGTTTTTAATGGAATCAACCATGGTTTATTGCTATAGTCATTGATGATGTTCATAACATATAGATTTCCTGTATGTGAAACCACTGCTGCCTGACCAGTTAAGTCCACCCAGACTTTTTCAAGCCTCTTTGTTGCCTTATGCCCTTGCCCTTCCTCCCTCTGCTTTGATATGGGCATTTGTGCCTGTTTACCAAGAATGCAGTGGTTACATTTTAGGGGTTCTGAAGAGAAAGTTTTAGGCATACCTTTGATCATTCCAGGACATGCCATCTGCATTATTGCCTGATAATTTGCATGTCCAAGTCTGTTATGCCAGGTCCTGAGATCTGGTGCAGCATGTACTATGAATGCATGATCAAGGTATAGATTGAGGGCATAGAGGTCCTTTTTTGCAAGCAGAGTTCCTGTGGCTATGAGGTTTTTAGTCAATTTCTTGATAAGTGTGGCTCCTGCTTCATCAAATATGGTAGCAATTCCAGCATGTTTGGCTAACTTGCTGATAGATAATAGGCAGACCCTGGACTTTGGCACATATGGGGCATTATCAAGTTCAATGGACACTCTTCCTTCCATGCAAAGATGGATGCTTCCAATGCCTTTTGCTGCTATAGATGATCCTCTCATACTATGGACTGAGCACTCTGGAATTGGAGTCAAAGTAATAAAATTGGATGGGTCAGGTGAGATATGTATAGTTGTGCCTGAATCAAGATAAATTGGCAAGATGTCAAAGGGGATTGTAGGGCTTGATAAGACTGTTTTGTCATTTGGATTGCAGTTGGTGTGTTTGTACCGGTCAATTCCTACTTGTGGCTCCTCCTCAACTGCAATCAGGGCATCAAATTCTAACATTTCCACATCTTCAACTGATTCTGCGCTTGGAAGCTTGTCTGATGCAAGGCCAGCAAATTCAGCCTTTACAGAAACAGTAAACTTTCCTCCCTAAGTCAAAATATAGGCCGCAATTGTGTCTACATTGCCCTCAATAGTAAAAGCTGACCCATTAGGCAGGGTTACTGTGATTCTTGACGTTGATTTTACTTTGTCTTTTGCCTTGTGTTGCACTTCATAGTGCACCAATCTGGCTTTCCTGGATTCCTCCATGGTCTTTCCAGCAATACTGCTGCCTTTGAGGATACACCAAGGTAATGTGTATCCCATAAAGTTGAGGCATCCCCAGAACTTACATCTGCTACAAATTAGCCTATTGTATTTTGAGATCTTTGCCATGAAAGCAGTCAGTGTTGTGTCGGCAGGTGTGGTGCTTGTTTTATCTGTATCAATCAGAGTTTGCTTGCTCTTGAGAAATTGTTGAATCTTGGCTGGGCCATACTTCTTAATGTCAGTGGTAGCCATGAGGTCATGCAATATAATGGAACAGATATGGGCATATGATTTGTTGGATAGGACTGAGAGTACAGCAATGGACTGAAGTAACTCCTTTGTGACTTCACCAGCATTGAAGGCATGGTCTACTTGCTCAAAAATCCTGTCCACCATTTTTGTTAGTGATTCTGATGAGGAGCATTTTGTTGTCAGAGCTTCTTGGAGTGATTGCACTTGTTGAACAGGTACAGTGCTTCCATGTCGTTCCTTCAAGTAGTGCCACAAGCTCACAGGATTCCATTCCTCCACATACAGTTTCTGCTCAGACAGGGAAAGTGCCCTCTTCATGAAAGAACAAGCAAGACAATTATTTCCTTCAAGGGCATGGTATGCATGTGCTTCATATGTAGCATGTGGAGTGGCAGTGTAAGGGGACTGGTCTTCAGACCATGTTCCAACTCTAGTTCAGCTTAGCTCGTGAGCACTAGCACTCTATCTAGCCAGGCTCTGGGCCGCTAGACCCTATCTTACACCCTTCCATCTTGGCTCCTCAGCCTATC
>JABFYK010058519.1:0-14090 GCA_018849495.1 Termitomyces sp. T123_Mx157 | reverse complement strand
AGGTGATTAGTTACGGATTGTATTGTCGTTTACCAATGCTAATATACTTCGGATTCCCCTCTGCTAGCTGCGTGACTCAGATCCACAGCCCCGGAGGTTGCCCTTACAGTTTGTTCACTTTCAATTGTTCAATTTATTCTAAAAAGAATTGGAATGTTGGGTTAAATAGAGGGTTTTCTTCTTCTAGGGTTTATTTGGAGAAGAAATTTACTCAATTTGTGGATCAAATGGAATTTAATTACGATGATTGGGAGAACAAGATGATGCTCAGTCTTTAATCGATATACCATTTCTTGAGGAGCGATATGGATCGGAATGCATCAATTCATCCACATACACGGAAGTCGCTCATATTTTATCTGCGACTGCCCAAGATGGCGATCCCGTACAAAAAAGTTCATCTTCATTTCCAATATATGTGTTGACCGACTATATGCTAGAAATAGGGTGCCGCATTTCTCGCTATCCTTGAGTTGTTCGGTCTGCAGGATGTGGCGAAATCTTTATAAACTTCACATGTTAACGAGCTATATAATGTAATGACTTGACAATCCCTGTCCATCGTACGTTTTATAACCTTGGTCTCTGGCTCGAAAAATTTCTACGCAAGGTGTGCATATTTTATTCGTATCCATCATACATCTTAAATATTCATCATACATCGGTCGAAATTGATGTCATTCAAGGTAAACACCTACAAGATAGTGATTGGTGAAGACGTGTACCGCGAAATTCACCCAGACCTTTTGTCCCATGTCATATTCTCCGTAGACCCCGTCATCACGGCTGAAGCAGCCAGACAAGGTAAACAGCTATCATTACCAGACCCATATATCCTTGCTATGCGTGCCGCTTGCTCTCGCGTTGCCCACCTTTCTGGTGCCGCTGAACAGGCAGACAAAGTCGTTCAAGATATGGAGACTACATCTGTATTGGCGGAACATGGGAGCTCGAACGAAATATTTTCTACCTACCTATCACTATTAAACACTGCTGTTGACGTTACTGTTTAAATACGCATTACTATATATACAAGCTACCCGTATGGACACCGCATCAATATACTGTCAATAAATAACGCATCCGAGCTACGAGTTCTAGTACTAATTACACTGAATCATACATGCTCTTTCGGATCCTTTCAATGCATTCCGATGACTTGAGTGTTAAAGATATTACATGACGTACCGTGGCATGATCAGTTCACTCAGAGTCCAACGAAATGGGGTATTAGAATTGAAGCTATCGCAGAGGTAGGAGGGCGGTCAATCCTTGTAAATACGTATAGATTTATTTGATCCACAAATCTCAAGCTCGAGAAACAAAAAAAAAAGATTCTCAGAATCAGAAAGAGGAAAATCACAGCTACTACACCTAACATCCATGTCATGACCGTTTCTTCTTGTGTGGAACTGTCGGCATCCCCGCCTCGACTATATCATCGTCCCGGTCCATATCATCAATTCCCTTTCCGCCGCCGCTTACGCCCATCGTCTCTAGACCTACTCTCAACCTTCAACCGATTACGAACTTCCCTCCCCGCCTCATGTACACGCTCTTTGAGCAACGCAATCTCTTCGGACTCAGTGGGAAACAGTTCCAACTTCCGTTCAAGTGCCATCTCAAGACGCAACATCACCTCCGCGTCGTACTGCGTGGCCATGAGTATGGATTTACCCGAACGCCCTGCACGCGCCGTACGTCCGACGCGGTGGACGTAGTCTCTGGAGTTGGTAGGTGCATCGTAATTGATGACAATGTCAACGTCTGCAATATCTACACCACTGTGGGGCAGTGAGAGTGGAAGATCGAAGGGTGTAGGCAATGCGTGAAGGGATTAAGGACGAAATGACTCGCTAGGTCTGTCGCGACCAAGATGTTGCTTTTGCCCTTTTGAATCTGTTGAAAGCGCCTCACCGTTGAGTTTGGGTGAGTTCAGCGTGTAGAGGGACTGCTTGGAACCCGAGTGTTCGGAGGATGATGCTTAGACTTTCGAAGAAAAGAAAGAGCGTTCAATCAAGAACTGTGCATTTTCTAGGGCACTTACCGTTTCGAATCGGCTACCGTTCGGACAAATACAATAATAAGATTCTGAACCATGGAATTGATCAAATAGACCAGTGTCACTTCTTTATCGACCGAAGGACATAAGACATAGTATTGCAGGAGAGTTGATACAGTCTTGTATCTGTGTGCAAAAGTATGAAATCTACTTCTGAAGGACTAGGTGTACTGACTGACTTGAATGATGATACATCTACCCTTACTGGATCAGAAAGACTGGCACGCTGCAACTTTGAAACATTTGTTGTCATTGTTGCCTAGAAGAGGTAGGTACTTCGTTCCTTTGGAATGATTTGCAGGATTTCTGTTATTTCACGTTGATCAGTAGGTCGTCATATCTTATCGACGGACCAAAGCTCACACGCATCAGGTGTTTGGATTGTCTCAGACTGAAACCTTTAGTGGATTTGAGGTGATCATGTAATCGTCCAGGTGTTGCTACAATAATATGAGGTTTCCTGGCTAGCCGAACAGCCTGTTGTACGCGGTCATCGTCTCCTCCGACGATAACTACGGAACGAACGCCCATGCCCACTCCCAGAGCTTCGAACCGCGCTGAAATCTGGTAAGCTAGCTCTCGAGTGGGTGACAGAACTAATACAAAATAGCTCTGAGGATTATCCTATCAGCGATGCAGGATACGAAGGGCAAAGGCAATTGTTTTGCCAGACCCTGTCGATGCAATGCCAATAATATCTCGTCCTGAAAGGGCTGGTGGAATACAGTCCACCTGACTCTGTGTTGGAGTAGTGTATTTGAGGTCTTCGAGCGCCTTCGGTAAAGGCGCACAGAGGCCCAAATCCGAGAAAGATTTTGTTTCTACCGAGGAAGTAGAAACAAGCGCGGAGGCGACCGCGTCAAGAATTATCTGATCCCACGTGACTCATTTACATAAGAAGAAATTTTGACCTGTCCTCGCCTTTCTTTACCATCGATGCAGCAGTCGTGTTGCACTCTGTGGTTGGGTTCCCCTGCCACCGGAGTAACGGATTAGGAAGAGAGAGGGAGGTTCTGCCTCCATATTTCTGGTGACCTGTGCTATCGATCCCGAGACCACATGATATCAACTTCTGCTGTGGACAAAACCAGCAGCGGGCGGTCCAGAAATACAACATATAGCCTTGCCAATCGCAAAAATGCACTACATTAGATCGAGTCATTTTTGCTGCAATAAATAACAAAGTTATCAATTTCAGGGCTCCTGAGAGGTTCCTGTTGACCACCATGTCACATTTGTTCAAACGGTTGAGTTCCACAGTGACTATCAAGCCAACACCGTCAAAATCGCACCTACATGGCTTCCTTCCTTCATCACTGTTTCCTGCCGGCTACCTCCTCACTGGTGTGCACGCTGGTGTAAAAAAGACAACTGCACTTGACGTTGGCGTTATTCTTTCGACTTCCGATCGGCCGACCTCGGCCGCAGCCTGCTTCACTCGCAATGCCTTCAAAGCTGCTCCAGTCCTCGTCTCAGATGAGATTCTAACTGCAAATGGTGGGCGTGCTCGTGGCATTGTCGTTAACAGCGGCTGCGCGAACGCCGTCACTGGCCAACAGGGGCTCAAAGATGCCTGGGCTATGGTTCGTGCAACTGACGGCCTCCTCCCGTCGCGTTCCGACAAGCTAGAACACGAGACGCTTGTCATGTCTACAGGAGTGATTGGGCAACACCTACCCATAAGTAAAATCCTCGACGGAATCAGCTCGAAAGCCCCGACATCTCTCGGAGCAGATTTTGCGGCCTGGGAACGCGCTGCGAAGGCGTTCATGACCACCGACACGTTTCCCAAACTGCGTGCGCGTAAATTCACTGTTGGTGGTGTCGAATATCACATGGCGGGTATGGATAAGGGCGCAGGAATGATTCATCCGGACATGGGGCCTGCCTCAACGTCTTTCGCGCCGAAATCGCTACATGCCACGCTTCTTGGTTGTATATTGACTGATGCACCTGTAAGCCCACGGAGCTTGCAGAATGCACTGACGTACGCAGTGGAGAGAAGTTTCAATTCAATTAGCGTGGACGGCGACATGTCTACAAATGACACGATTATTGTTCTCGCTAACGGTGCGGCTGCTGGTAAAGGAGTAAAGGAGATCGATGAGGAGACGGACAAGGAGAGCTATGAAATTTTCAAGACAGAACTGACGGGATTCGCAGCGGATCTGGCTAAGCTCGTCGTTCGTGATGGTGAGGGTGCCACCAAATTTGTTACAGTCACGGTCAAGGTACGTAATTTATCGTCTACTTTTTGTCCGCGGCTGCCGAGTGGAAGATGCTTCAAAACGTTCTTGATTTACTCTTGGACTTTCATAAGATATCCGCCTGGAGCCTATTTCTTTTCTTACTCCCATAGCCTTTCGACAACTAATACATCAATCTTGCAGGAAGCAAACTCCTTTGCTGATGCACACAACATCGCCTCTCGCATTTCCACCTCTGCTCTCGTTAAAACCGCACTCTACGGTGAAGACGCAAAGTACGTTTTTATCTCTTTCCCGTTGAAGATCACATTCTTACATCACATTCTACCAGCTGGGGTCGTATCCTCGCTGCCACAGGCTCAGTCCCCCTCGCGCCTCTCCCCAACACCTCCGCTCCCGCCGTCATTGAGCCCACCACCGTCTCCGTGACCTTCATCCCCTCAGATGGCAGTACACCGCTGCCCGTACTCGTTAACGGAGAACCCGAAATCGTGGACGAAGTACGTGCAAAGGCGATTTTGAGTGAAGAAGAGTTCGGTATTGAAGTTAGACTGGGTATGGGTGATAAGGAAGCGACATATTGGACATGCGATTTCAGCTATGTGAGTTGTTGTGGTCTTCGTCTGCTTTGAGCGATGTCGACTGATGTGTATGTGATAGGAATACGTCAAAATCAACGGTGATTATCGTTCGTAGAGGGATTGACAGATGTGCGGAAACCAATAGAATCAAGGACCATATCTTATTAGAACGATGTAAACATGTAACTCGTTGCCACTTCCTTTCGAATTCCTATTGGGCCTTCATTTTACCACCGTTCCTCCAAGCATCCTCTCGAGCAGTCTTCCCCGTGCTAGAAAGGGAGGAAGGGGCACGTGTACTGGTAAAGTCGTGATTGCCACGAAGAAGGCATGTGGTGGGGACTGTAGGTGGGCTTTGCGATAAGGTATTTGATAGAATTGGAACGACAGTTTCACGATGAACCACTCTGCAATTTCTGTATACAGTTGGAGTTCGTCTGAGACGGTCAGTCATATTAGAAATACCCTCCTACTCTGAGCTGCTCTGGGTAGGGGAGTGCTGGCTTTGTGTACATTGGACCGGAGTTGATGTGAAGCTTAGGTAGGAGATGGAGGTGAGGATACTTGGGAATTCGACTTTCAAGACCTCGGAAAAGTGGGGGCGGCCATCTCCGAGATATACGGCCAGCTTCCAGCGGATAAAATGGAGATTACGGAGCGCTCGAAGCACATATCGTCGACACTAAACTCGCATTGTTGGTCGTATTCGACAAATTTACCATCGACCAAAAGGCTAAAGTGGCTTTCGTCGTCCAAAGGGTCGACGCTGGCCTGTAGCACTTTGATGTCATAGCCAGTGTCTCAATTGTACGTCTCCCCATGGCGTTACGGACGAAGAGAGTTGTCGTGCAATTAGAGAAAGAGGCCGTGAAGAAGGGACTTTGTGAACTCTGTGAGAAGGGGTTGCAGTTGTGTGGTTTTGAAACCAAAATCTGTCTCGCAAAGTTTGCTTTACATACATAATGACCTGTCCAAAATAAATCGACAAAAAAGTAGCCCATACATTCAGTTTTTTGGGTCAAAGGCAATCGCGATCGAAGACCTAGCAGCTACGAGATCCGTAGCCAAATCTGGAATGACAAATTTCGGGAACAAATTTGTTGCGGGTCCACATACAATTGTCCGTCTGTGCAAAAATGAATGATTTCTTTTTCCGGAATCTCATATGTCAATCCCTATCGCTCCGCCTCTTCAGTATGGCTACCCACCCCCCGGCACCAATTCCATGGTCTTCTCGTCTTCGCAGCCCGGGACTCCGTCACCCAATACCAAAAAACATGTCCAGGGCGTTCAGAGTCCAGTCCCCAACCGGCAGCATACATCGTCTGTTATAACGGGAGGTGCTGAGTGCCTCCTCGCCCTGTTCCAAGACGAAATTGCACGCGTTGAAGCCCAACACAAGAGGCAAATGGACGATCTCACAGCGCGTTTCGACGAATTCCGGTACTTTGCGGCGCAAGAGCAGCTGAAACTCGTGGATCGGATATATTCGCTCGAGGCCGAGCTAGCAGCGCGAGGAGTGGATGTGGCGAGTGGTGGCAATAACCCAGTGCGGGGCGGAACAAATAGCCCGGGTGATACGGTGTCGGACATGGAGATACTAGACCTGGATACGATTCGCCTCGTGCGGGATCTTGCGCGTCTTGTTAAGGGTGCAGAGTTGTCATCGGCTCGGACACAAGGAGAAACAGAAAACTTGACGCTTGACACGGGCTACCTTCCGGAGCTCTTCCTTCCCGCCCTTTCACAATATCTGGCTTCTCATAAAAAGGCGCTGCATGACCTACAGGCGAATCAACTGAGTCACCGTGCAGTCGAGAGAGAACAAACAATGATCAATCCGTTTTCCCTGCAGCCATCGATGGCCAGAAATGACTTAATTGGCCCCGTTCCCGTTGCCTCTGGTTCTGTTTTTCAAGTACCTTCGTCGCTAAAGCGCGAGGGGTTCGAGGTTGGTAATCACTTAGGCGCTGGTAAGTTATCGATCTACAGCCGATCAAGAAGTCGAAGGTTTTAAGCTTCGAATTGACAGCTTCTTTATATACCTCAGAAAATCCGAAACGGAAACGTCCGCGAATATGACCGTTCGACATGCCAATCTGCAAAAATGATGAACACTCCGGAGGATTCTCCGTAAACCATGCGGACTTTGAGAATTGGATCCGGCCCTTGCGCTCCCCGATTCCGGTCTACATTCATACCCGTGACAGAACCTTTGCGGCCTTTTTTCGACAAGTTCACAAACCATACCGTGCTCGACGCGAGTGGTGCATAGATAATAGGGCATAATTACGATGGCTTGTTGATTCCGTCCTTCGGTGCTCCCCAATGTCGAATTGAGGAGTCCGGTCGTTCCAGGGATCAAGATAAGATTTACTTACGCTTTCTTACGGTTGGGAGGCATCAGGTCGCGGAAGAGGAAAGAAGATAATGGCAGTCAGTTTCTTCGAGGGAAATCATGGAAGAAATACTCGGGCTGAACGTTGGGCATCCATCTTCAGATGCAATCCGATGGCTAGCTTCAACACGAGAGTGAGTAGCAAATGCGATGCGTGGACACCTGAGTGTGGTAGTCATATTCTGACAGTCTATAATAGTATTAGTATTTTACAGAGTCAAGGTCTCTATCAAGTTACTAGGTTGTTAACTTGAATACGTGCTGCCAAGTCATATATTACACACGGTGATGACACAGCTAAGGAAGAAGAAATGACGCAATCAAGAGTTACTGTCCACAGACAGATTTCGGGAAATAGTTGTTGTCAGTTGGGGCGTCTGAATCATTCATTATCAATCCATATGTGTGGCGCCACACTCTTACATCGCTCAAGGCACACAATTTTGCAAGCAGCGATGCTCCTCAAACACCACTAGGGTTATTTCTAGAATACACAGAAAAAAAAAACTAACAACAAAAAAAAAGGGCTCAGACATGTTAGCAACGAAAGAACCTGCTACAAAAACCATCTCACGCAATCCGATCGCCTAACTAAGCGACAACAAACTCGCCTCCCCAGCCGGATCTGCATCCCCCACCTCCCCCGTTACAGTCTGCACAACTGGACCTTGGCTCGACGTCCCGAGACTCACAGCGGCAAAATTAACCATGCCCGTCCTAGCGATCTCAGCCCTAACACCCTCAAGTGCCCTCGTCAGTCCCGTGCGCTCCGCCACAAGTTTCATCCTCTCGCCCTCGATAGCCCTACGCTCGTCCTCCAGCGCCCCCTCAAGCTCCTCAAACGCCTGCATCTTCACTTCAAGCTTCGTAAGCGTCAGCTTGATCAGCTGCGCGAGCGACGACCGGATATGCGTATCCTCCGCGTCTGCAAGAGCCTGTGCGGCCTTTGCCGAGGCGCGCAGCGCCAAACCGGCCGCGCGCTGAACTTTGGAATGCGGGACTGCAGGGGGGTTGGGTCCAGATGTGGAGGCGGAGGCGACTTTGGTATGGGCATCGGCAGTACCATCTTCGTCCATCTTATCATCTTCGTCCTCCTTCTCAACAGTTTGCCCACTTCCGTTCTCTTTCTCACCCTCAGCCTTCTCCTCTTTCACCTCCCCGTCCTTCGTCAGATCGCCCAACGCAGCTTTCGCAGCCTCCGCAGCGACACTCGGACCGACAACACCCGCAAGGAACGCAACGACGCTCATAACGGGATTGTCAGCCTGCTCGAATGGGATGCGGCCGAACCTCAGTGCGCCCATGTCGCCTTCAGCCTGGAGATACGGATCTTCAATGGGAAGCTCCAAGAATCGCTTGATGCATTGTTGTGAACTGCGCGTGCCAACATGCTCCTCGATCTTGCTCCAGTCGTCGTCATACATCTCGATACCCTCGAGAAGCCGCAAGGTCTCCTCGTCCGTCCAGTCGGCGGACCCGCCGAACGGTGTGACGCTCCCTGCCTGCGTGAGCTTGACAAAATCACCGGAGAACATGGTGGATGGGAACCGGCCGTCGAGGTAGCATGGCGCGCACAGGGTGTATTTTTTGTCCTTGAGTGAGTGATAGCGCACTGTAGTGCAGTCTGCGCCGCACGTATCGCAGGTGTATGATTGAGACACGGCGCTCCCGTTCGTGACGGCGCCGCTGGCGAGCGTGGAGGCGTCGGTGGAGCTTATAGGCCGCGAGGCTTTGGAGGTGGTTTGGTAGATGTTGTTACGCAGTTCGAGGGAGGCGGGGGTGGTGCTGGGTGGATTGGGGGTACCGTTTGCTGGAGCGTTTGCTGGATGGCTGGGGCGAGTCCCTGGGTGCATGGATTGGAGGCCACGGGGAGTGTCGAGGATGACACGGAAGTGGCCAGTGAATGGGGGCGCAAGGGACGCTGGGCGTGCCTCGGGGTCAATCTATTGATATGTCGTTAGAGTAGCGCGTATGTAGAAATAAGAAAGAATTACTTGGTAGTTGATAAGACCCCATTGTTCGAGGAATGCATGCACACGCATGATGGCACAGACGTCGCCAGCCAGATTCCGTCGGCAAGCTGTGACTGTGAGATACTCTGTAGGCCGCAGACGATACGTGTTGACCATGAAATCACGATAGTCCTTGTATATCGCGGGCGTTTTGCTCCTGTTCCGCGAGTTGAAGAACTCAGGCAATGAGCGCTGTTCGACGGGATGGATTTGCGACATGTCAAACCACGCAGAGTACGACGGAATGATAACCTCGTGCGTTTGCGCTGCGAGATACTTGCGCGCCTGTTCTTCCAGCCGTTGACGCGTAGCCTCGAGCTGGGCCGGGTCCTCCTCGTCGTTCTCGTCCCCAGAGTCGTTCTCCTCATCAGCTCCGTCGTTCATGGACACGTCTCCCGTGTCATCCTCATCGCCCTCCTTGAGTACACGCACCCTGCCCCCGTTCTCAGGCCGAGATTGAGAAGGCCCATCGGGAGGCAGGTTGCCAATGTCTGTTGATTGGAGAGGCTCGTTCTCACCGCGTTTGCCTGGGGCGTTGTCGGGATCAACGGGGGTGGCGCCCTGGTTTACGGTGAGTTTTATACGTTTTGAGTCGGCCGCGCTTGGACCAGGCGATCCACTGCGTTTTGGAGAATCCATGCCCGAATTTTGGCGCTGTCGTTCGTTGCAAACCACAAATGTTGCTCTGCGTGCCCAAATCCATACACATATAAATAAGTTCAAATATCGCGCCCAACTCGCCGCGCGACGCGTATTAGATGACAGAACCCATGGTTAAACCCCATAAATTTTTACGTGTTCTCCGCCAAGTGAGAGTATGAACAGGAATATACGAGTATATAAGTAGAGGAAGATTGGACGGTAAAGTCAAAATGAGAGATGAATGACTCACACGCAGCGGCGGCTGCGCGCAGTCTTGCTTCGGCAACTACGCTTCGATGCTGATTCTGTTCGCTTGCGATCCTTCGATGGAGATTACAGTTTCATGGATCCCTAGCATGACAGAGGGACCTTTAAGTAGCAATGTGATGATGAACGGATAAAAACTCTGTAAAAGGCATGAGCCATGGTTCATCATTATATCAAGTCAATAACGTGCTGATAACATATTGCAAATGGGCGAGAGTGCAGTCAGGACCATTGACAACTCTATTTTGTCGTTAGATGGCAGGGGTAACTTTATTTCGTCGTTAGCTCGCAGGATCAGAATGGTTCCAATCATAAATAAGAGCTTGAATGGCATTCAAAATTTCGAACCGTTACTTATACTTGTTGTAACATACCTGAATTAGACAATAGATGAGTCCGACATCGACAAGACAAAGCAGTATCTTCCAGACATTAGCTCGGCCTTGGAAGCCTTGAATAGGTCTATTGCATCGTCTAATGACTTTCCAAAATCCCCTATGGCTCATGAGTGATAAAGGAAAGACTCAGATATCATTATTCGCAAAAACTTGCCATAGTATGTTCCCAATGAGGGAGGTCGCTATCAAGTTGGTTGAGAATGATAAGCCCATGGTCGCAGATAAGAGATCGTTAGTTATGGTCATAGACCTAGCCTCAACGATCAACGTGCTCATTACGGCGCCTGCAATAGTTTCTTATGTATAGAAGGACGAAGTGACAAACATTGATCAAAACGCACCAGCTGTCAGGATCCAAAGAATAATGAGCATCCAGAGAGCCCAGCGTTTTTTATAGAAAAGAACCCATGCTCGCCAGATTATCAGGCCATCATTCGCGAGAAGCTACTTAGCATTTGAGAGTAGTGACACGTTATGAGAGCCGGGAACTTACGGGAATAACTCGACATCCATTCATGAGCACATTCCAGGGTATAAGCTGCTTGTCAGTGGATAAGTACTTCACTGCAAGGGGTGTTCTGGTATTTTGTATCATGGCTGAACGGACGAGCACAGCCAAGATTCCAATTTGTGCAATCATCAAACCAGTTGCCGTGAGAATCCCGAGGAGCATCACATAGCCTATTCCTCTGCGTGAGGACTCGTTCCTGCAAGAGATGTAAGTGGTTATTTTTGTCGGTCTAAAGACTAACTTCATTGAGTTCTTCAAGACAAGGATTCCTAGAGGACAAAAGATTCCTATACGGGTTTTGAATAACTAGGACAACTTGAAGCACAATAGGACATACGTACCATAAAGGCATACTATGGAGGCATGCCGATAAAAATTGCTAAGGAGAGCAACTCCAAGGGCCCGAATGATTTCTCGTTCATTGGAAGTCATGGGTCAGAAGTAACGGATGATGTAGATGTTGCGAGTCAACACAACTGACCATGTACCTAACTGTGTGCAGTTGATATAGATACATGAAATGTTGTCATTGGAGTGTTTGTGATGGAGATGTTGCAATTTACTGACTCCCGGTAACTGCTCAGCTGGACGGCGAGGGGCATCAAATGCCAGTAGTCATTAGCAACCGTTGTCGCACGTATTGCCTCCCATGACCGTACCCACCGGAGGCCTCATAAATTTCATTTTACGCGTTCTCTGCCAAGCGAGAGTATAAATGGAAGGAGTATATAAACATATAAGTAGGGGAGCATAAATGCAAATGAGAGACGAACAACTACGCTTCAATGCTAGGTCTGTTGACATACAATTTCTCTATCGAGATTGCGGTTTCATGGATCCCTAACATGACGGAAGGGCCTTTGAGTAACAATGTGATGATGACTAGATAGAACATCTGTAAAAGGCATGAGTGTAGCTCATCGTTGTGTCAAGTCAACAACGTGCTGATAACATACACTTTTGAGCAGAAAGAATTTAAGAATATAGGAAGAATGATTTAATTGAATTCATGATTCTCTCTCTGTGTTTCTGCTGAAGCCATAAAAGGAGTATCATGAATTGATTTACAACGGTATTTTAGCGGCCTGTGCAATAATATTGAATAAAAATAAAATAAGGTAACCAGAATATTTTTCAAGGAGCTTTTGTTTGACATTCAAGATCAGATTATACAAAGAATGTCTAATTGTTTGAGAAAATATTGTTGTGAATAAAATGGGAGAAGTATTTGATTATCCGAATAAGATCTTTGTGAAATAAGTTCCAAATGGAGAAGAATACTTGAAAATTACTTGACAAAGACCTTAGATTCAAAAATCATTTAACAAAGATCACATATGGATGATACAATACACTTTCCTTGTGTATCACAAAAGGTCTTCTTTCAATCGGCTGATCTGAAATATCAAACAAAAATTTTAAGAAACTCTTAACAGGTATGCTATATTTATTTGATTTAATTTAAATATTGTTGCGAAGGCTACCAAAATACCATTGTAAATAAATGCATGATACTCCTTTTATGGCTTTGTCTAAAACCACTCAAAGAAAGTTCCAAATTTAATTAAATGATTCCTATCATATTCTTAAGTTCTTTTAACCTAAAATATTGTTTCCTATACTTAGTGATAGTGTAGCCCAGATGAGCATGCTATCAGATCCATTGTCACCTCTGTCATGCCACCAGATGACAGGGTCAGAATATTTCCAATCATGAAATGAAGCTCTGAAAGAAGAACATGAGCATCATTACTCAGAATAACATGTTCCCAATGAGGAGATCACTGTCAAGTTGCTCAAGAATGTGAAGCCCATGAGCATACATAAGGATTGTGTAATCATAGACATAGATCTATCCTGAGCAATCAACACACTCAGTATGGTGCCTGTAATAGATGATTATGGATTAAAGAAAAGAGTGACAAGGATTGATTAGGGCACACTGGCTATCAGGTCCAGAGAATGAGCATCCAGAGTGCCCAGGGCCTTTTATATAAAAGAACTCATGCTTGCCAGATTATTAGGACATCATTTACAAGAAGCTACTTTATGCTGGCATTTGAAATAAGTGGACACAATCTGAGGAGGAACCCATTGGAATATGACACCCATCCAAAAGCACATTCCAGGGTATGAGCTGCTTATCAGTTGATACAGTGGCTCAAAAAACTTTCCCAATGTTTTATACATTGGGAAAGATGACATTGGCATGAAGGATTGGAAGTATTTAAAAATTCTGGTTAAATCATGTAAAATACTATGGCATCATAGCTACAAATTTCATTTTAGTTTATATAATTCAAATCAAAACTGATGAAGTAATGGCCATTCCAAAATATTGACTCATTGGGACAATTTTTTGAGCATCTCTAATTTTTTATCCCTATTTTAGTCAGAAATAAAGAGTAAGTTGCATGTGGGGATATCAACAGTATCAGGTTCCGCTGACTCGGGGGCTCAGCAACACTGGGCAAATCCTTACTAGGTGGACTCGGTGTCCTGCCCTTATAACCTAGTGCTCTGGGAGGGTGCGGGCTTGGTGAAACTTGCAAGGGGAGCTTACAAGGAGCAGTCCAAGCAAGTCTGGAGTGGTCCGGGAAGGTCTAAGACCAAGTGCAGGAGGTGTCTGGACTGGGGCAGGTCTAAGGGAGGGTGCGGCTTTGGGAGCAGGAGGATCAGAGCCAAAGTCTGATGGAGGATCAATCAACAAGGGTAAGGTTTTGGGACCGAGTAGGGAGCAAGGTCCAGAGGGTTGTAAGAATGTTCGGAGGTCGTGGCGGGGTGCATGGAGTTTGTACTGACATTGGATATGTACAGGACTTAGGAAAACAAAGGAAATATGCACAGTAGAGACAAGACGGAGGCAAGGCAAGACAAAGCAGAGAAAAGAGATGGATTTGAGACAGAAATAGAAACAGAGAGAGAGAGAAACAAGAGAAACCAGTAACCAGTAAGTGTAATATCAAGACTAGGGTACTAAGAGCTATCCTACGGCTTATATACTAACTACTG
>JABFYK010058518.1:0-14190 GCA_018849495.1 Termitomyces sp. T123_Mx157 | reverse complement strand
GGTAAGACTCCACAAGCAATAGGGGATACAAAAGGGGGCTCCCAGACCGAAATGAGAGACTTGTTCTGCTGTAAGGGTGACCTCTGGAGGCTGTGGCTAAGTCACACAACTGGCAGAGGGAGATCCAAAGAGAACAAGTCTAAGGATCCCCAATGCCAGTGTTCGGAAAAATTCCCTCAGAGCTTCTGGAAATAACAGCCAACAACAACCAAATCCGGAGTCCGATCCAAAAATGGAAATCCACCGTAAATGGCCTTGATCTCCAGACTCCCTGCATGCAGCCTTCTACAAATATGACCAACGGATAGTCCTGGGTCGAAAGTACTTGTGACCAAACAATGGGGGGCCTACAATGAGTGGGAGGCCCGGAATAAAGGAAACAAATGACAGTCCCCTGACAGCCCTGATATTGGAACTACTGTGGCATGAAGGCAACACAATAAGTTACCTCAATGTGTATGCCCCAAACCAACTGTGTGCAAACAAACACTTCTGGAAGGAACTGAAATCAATGTGGAATGCAAGGCTACAAATGCTCAGACCAAGCATCATGCTTGGGGACTTTAACGTAGTAGAAGAAGCCATTGATAGGTTACACTCACACACTGACAATGCTAGGGCTGTTAACACCCTAGAAGCAATGAAATCACAGATGGACCTGGCTGATGGCTGGAGGCAGAAAAACCCCACCAAATTAGACTTCTCTTTCCAAATGATAAACTACTAGGATAGACCATATATACATTTCAGAGCATCTGATACAATACAGCTGGGAGTAGAATCTTGAAAGAACAGCAATCAACATAGACCACTACATGGCCTCAATGACCTTTATGCACCCATACCAACCAGTCTTTGGCAGTGGCCAGTATGCAATGCCAGCCATGATCCTAAAAAACAACAAACTTATGAACTCCATCATAGAGATTGGCAAATCATACCTGATAGACCTGGAACAGGCTGAAGAAGCAGGAAATGGGGAAAACAACCCACAGACCCTATATAGCAAGTTCAAAAAACAAGTTCTTAGAAAGATCTACAAATTCTCAAGGCTCACAAAACCCAAGATCCTAAAAGAAATAAGCAACCTAGAAAAAGATAGACAAAGGGCACTCAATAACCTGTGGCTGTCTGAAGATATCAGACAAGAGGAGGCAGCCTCAATAGACAAAAGAATCAGAAACTTGGAGATGGTCCATTTCACAAGAGCCAGAGACACAGTGGCAACAAACTACCATATATATGGTGAAACCATTTTGAGGCCCTGGATACACATGAACAAAGACAATGCACCATGAGACATAATAGCAGCCCTAAAATGTCCCACCCCAACCAGGATAAGCTAGAAAGGAGATAAAGACAAATGTCAGATATTGTGAGGGCCCACCACAAAGATCTTCAGAGAAAGGACATTCCTTCAGATGCAAACACACACAAGAAAGAAATCAAAAGGATTCTTGATCATATGAATAAATGCATATCACAAACCCAGAAAGACAACCTAACCTGCTTAAGGAAGAGGAAATCCTCAAAGCCATCCACTCCATGAAAAGTGGGATGGCAGCAGGAATGGATGGTATAGTTCATGAACTATGGACAGATCTGGCAACCAGACATGAAAAGGAATAGGACATGGGGGAACAAAGTTTCAACATAGTGGCCACTTTATGAATAGTCTACAATGACATTCAGTCACATGGTATGGTGAAGGACACAGGCTTTGCCAAAGGCTGGCTATAGTCTATATATAAAAAAGATGACAGGACCAATATAGGAAACTACAGACTGATTACTGTATTCAACACAGATTACAAAATCTTCACAAAGGCTCTAACAATGAAACTACGCAAGGTGGTGCAAGGAATAATCCACCACGATCAAGCTGGGTTCATGACCAGGCAAATAATCATAGACCAAATAGAGCTGGCCC
Source organism: Termitomyces sp. T123_Mx157 (assembly GCA_018849495.1). Taxonomy (NCBI): domain Eukaryota; kingdom Fungi; phylum Basidiomycota; class Agaricomycetes; order Agaricales; family Lyophyllaceae; genus Termitomyces; species Termitomyces sp. T123_Mx157. Next base: position 12,260 of record JABFYK010058518.1, on the reverse strand, counting down.
AAATTACAATAGAATAGTGTAGAAAGACCAAGACAAATAGCATGATCATCTGTCTGGATCAAGAAAAAGCCTATGACAGGATCCTGCACCCATTTCTCTAGGCCTCACTAAAGAAATTGGGCTTCCCAGAGGCTTTCATCAACACAATAAAATTGCTATATGCCAAGGCCTATACAAAGGTCATCTTAAACGGGGAAATTAGCCAAAGTTTCAAAGTGATGAGAGGAGTGCGACAAGGTGACCCACTGTCTTGTCTCCTCTTTAATATTGCGATAGAATCCCTGGCACAACTATTGAGAGACTCAGAGCTGAAGGGACTAAAGCTTGAGAATGAGATGGAACAACTCATTGCAACTCTTTTTGCGGACAACACCACAGTGTACCTAGCAGAAGATGATAGCTTCCATGCCCTAAAAAAAATCCTAAGAACTTGGTGTAAGGTGTCAGGGGCAAAATTTAAAATTCCAAAGACAGTTATAATACCTGTAGAGATGGAGGAGCACAGACAGACTCTCTTGACATCATGAAAATCACACACACACAAGTAAAGAATCCCTGAGGATATAAGAACTGCAAAAGATGGCAAGGCCACGAGGCTTCTTGGAGCCTTCATAGGCAACAACATAAACTGCACGAGCATGTGGACCCCAACCATAGAAAGTGTAGTTAAAGATCTAAAAAGGTGGAACAAGGGCAAGCCCACTCTAGAAGGCTGCAGACTCATAGTGAATATGGTTGTGGGAGGAAGGACACAGTATAGGATGAGTGTCCAAGGCATGCCTAAGCAGGTAGAGGACCTCCTAGCTAAGATGATAAATGACTTCATGTGGAAAGGCTCCTCAAACCCAATTGGCTTAAAAACAATGAGACTCCCCTTCAAGAAAGAGGGCAGGAAAGTGCTGGACATAAGAGCAAGAAACAAAGCAATTGAGCTAATGAAAGTTCAGAGATACCTCAAGCTAGATGAAAGCTAACCCAGATAGGCAGTGATAGCTGACAAGGTCATAAGTGACAAAATTGTAAGGAAATCCAAAGGCAAAGACCTGCACAAAATGAATATATTTCTACAAGACACCACAGTAGATACAAGAACAGGCAAGAATAGCCTACCACCGTCCCTCCAGAGGTTGATCAGAACAGCAAAAGAACATGGAGTCCAATTTGCCCCAGTGATATTGGAACTAGAACTAAGGAAAAACCTCCCTGCCTGGCTCCACAAAGGGATGCCTAAGGAGTGTAGATCCAGAATCAACTCTGCAACCATGATGTGCATCCGTGACATACACATGGTCCACACTGTGGGGGAATTGCAAGTTCTTGGGAGAATGCTTGACGCAATAAGTATGAATCACAGAGCTAGAAGGAATTGCATGTGCAATCACTGCAAGGAAATGAGAATACTAGGGTGCCATAACCCACAGAAATGTAGTAAGTTGGCAAGAGACTACCGTAGCCAACTAGGCCACATGTGGAACCCAGAGACCCCTGAACCCACCAGGAGAATTGGGCCTGAAGAAAATACATGGATAAGAGAAGAAAATAGGATCCTCTTTGAATTAGACATCACAACAAGAGAGTCACTAAAAGAGGGCTTCCAGGTCTTCACAAAGAAACAGACAAACTAGAATCCTGAGACTGACTATACAAGACTTCCGAAAGAAAACCCAAGCATATTGACAATTTATACAGACAGCTCCTGCATAAAAGATGAAGGGGAGCAGACAGCTGCAGGTGCCGGTGTGTAGTTTGGCCAGGACAACCCATGGAATAAGGCAATAAGACTACTTCAACATATAATACAAACAAATAATGCAGGCAAATTGGCCGCAATTCTAATAGCAGCTCAGTCAGTCCTGAAAGACCAATCGATATTGATTAGAAGCGACTCCCAAATTACAATAGACAATTTGACCTCCTTACTATCTAAGCGTAAAAACAAGGGCTGGATTGGTGCAGCAAATAAAGAAATATTTAAACCCCTGGTTGCAACCCTACAAGAAAGAAAGAGACTAACCATCCTAGAAAAAGTCAAGAGACATGCCAGGATAGAAGAGAACAAGGGTGCAGACAAACTGGCAAATGAAGGAGCCAAGTCCCAGAACCTGACCAATATTAACCTGGAAATAACAGAAGCATATGAGGTGTTAGGAGCCAAGCTGGCATCCATAACACAGGCTTTGGCCTACAAAGGCATCCTAGAATCACAACTTGCCCTGGAACAAAAAGAGACAATCACTCACCTAGATATGACTAGGTGGGCCACAAAAGAGAGAACTGGTGACCTACCACAAAACAATGCTATATGGAAATCCCTCAGGAGTAAGCACCTGATGAGAGGCACAAGAAACTTCCCATTGGAAATGCATGCACAATGCATATAAACTAGGTAAATACTGGGAAAACATACCTGAGTGCGGCGAAAAGGCCACTTGTCTGAGATGTAGGATAGAAGAGTCCCTAGACCACATCCTTACTGAGTGCAAGGTCTCTGGACAAGAAGAGATATGGACAATAGTAAGGACCATCTTCGAGAAAAATGGCACAGAATTTACCAAACCATTGCTTGGAGACATCCTAGGCTGTGCAATTGAAACAAAAACCAGTAACACAGGACTGAAGAGATTCAGAATTATTGTGATGTCCAAAGCGGTGCATACCATCTGGAAAGCAAGATGTGAATGGAGAATTGGGAGGGGATCTGACCCAGAACGGACCCTCTCAAAGAAAGAAATATCCATGAAACTAAAAACTGCACTTTCACAAAGAATAAAGCTAGACTGCCTAGCCATGGACACAGAGAGGTTTGGAAAGAGAGCGGTGGAAACTGGGCTGGTTAGGGAAACCTGGAAACACCTCCTGCTGGAAGGATCAACCCCCATTAGGGCATGGAGAAAAATAACTGCAGTTTTAGTGGGTATTGGGTAACCCCTGAGTCCCACATGTTATGCGTAAAAGCATTTCTGTCAGGGTGGCCTCCACCACCATCAGTGTCAATACTATTTATTGAGTAAGTGGTCCATGCCACTTAAAATTTGTCCTGACTAGTAGAAGCTGACAGTCTATGCATTGTCTACTGTGTTCACAGCGGCACCACCAAAAAAAAAAAAAAAAAATCTAATTTCATAACTGGGTCACTGACAGTACCTTGAACCATCCTTTCTCTTGATTATTCTTTAATAAATATGGTCTAAATTCCATTGATAGTGTACAATGAATAGCAATATAATATCTTCAAAATATCAGACTGAGAAAAATAGAATTCACAGATTTTGAAGTTGTGTCCCAAGAAATGCCATTATTGTATATGAACAAGAGAAATATTATTAAAATGTCAATCAATATGTACCAACATGGGAGCTCTATGTAGTTCAAATGTGGTTTCAATATTGATAATGCTCTGAGTTCCAAGAGTACCTAAGCAGCTTCTTTTGATCACCCATCAATAGCAGCTGGTAGGCCAATATCTTGAAGTTTTGATAGTTTGCGAAAGTCTTCCAAAAAAGCAGAGTTCTGGCTGTATCAAGTACATACACTTTTCTTTTCATATGTACCAATGTTGTTTTTTAAGTTTACCCTTTCCTGATATCATTCATTGATTCATTGGCTCATATTCAACTTCATCCTGAAGTCATTAAAAATGTGAGCTACTTTATTGATGCTATTGGGGAGATGCAGAATAATATATTATCGCAAACTTTGTAATGACTATTGTCTGTTGATAGTATGTTAGCTCTCAGTGAGACTTGCCAGCATATTTTTTTTGCAAAAGAAGTTTGTAAAAAATGCCTTACATGTCAGCATATTGAATGAACTGAAGACAGATTGGAACAAAGTTTCAAAATGAATGAACCAGTTTTATCTTAATTTTATGCAAGCTGGGCCTAGAAATAATGTACATTAAGGGGTAGTTAGGTGTCAATGTAGAAAACAGCTCAAAGACGCTGTTGGCAGCCACCAATCATGTTTCCTCTGAAAAGATCTAGTGTACATATTTCAGGGGGAAACAGGAATTAGACAAGGGAAAATGTCTTTTCCCAAACAAAGAGCTGACAAAGAAATGGCATAACATTTTTTTTTACACTTTTTTACAAAGCCAGCAACCGTTCCAAATCAATCCATCGGCTATTACCGATCACAAAGGTCTTAGGTAATTGTGTGTGGAATGGGGATCACTCATACAGGGCCAAACAAAGAATTTTGCCTGGTCTAAAGATAGATAATTTTTCCCCTTCTCCTCTTCCTCTCCACTCGAAACCGTCGATCCGAGTGGCGAGGAAGACGACATCTCCATTCGACCAATAATTATTACGACTATGACCAAAACCGCCGCCGCTGCTCAAATTGCTCCCGTTTCTCCCATGTTATCTCGTTCTTCGAGTGCTGCCAACCTTCTGGCGCCACCTGTTTCTGCCTCCATCGTTACTGACGGTGTTGAGCAAATGGAGGGCGTTCTTGAGCTCGCAGACGGCTCTGCTTTCCGAGGATTTAGCTTTGGTGCTGAAGGGAAAAGCATTTCAGGCGAATGTGTTTTTCAAACCGGTATGTCACAGTCCAGGCCAATGTGTGGCCTTGGTCTTACGCGTCGAAATAGGTATGGTCGGATACACAGAGTCCTTGACCGATCCTTCGTATGAGGGCCAGATCTTGGTGTTGACATACCCGTTGATTGGTAACTATGGTGTCCCTGAGCGCCCAAAGTCTCTCGAGACTCTTCCGGCTGAGTTCGAGTCCTCGCGAATTCATATCGCAGCACTTATCGTTGGATACTATTCCGATAACTTTAGTCACTTCCTCGCTAACTCCTCACTCGGCGCATGGCTAAAAGAAAATGGCATTCCTGCTCTTTTCGGCTTGGACACGCGCGCACTTACGAAAAAGATTAGAGAAAAGGGCTCCATGCTCGGCAAAGTCCTCGCACGAAATCTAATTTCCAGCCGGCCAAACCCCCTCCTTCAATCACTTTCCTCTCCCTCCACTCCTCCTACTCCCTACTCATGGCGCGAAGAATTCATTGACATTCCTTTCGTCGACCCAAATCAGATTAACCTCGTTGCTGCCGTATCTATCACAGCTCCCCGCTTGTACGTACCGACAGCAGCGACGAAGTTTCATCCGTCCGGACGTCCTTTACGCGTCCTCGCACTTGACGTGGGCATGAAATACAACCAGATCCGATGCTTCATCAACCGTGGTGTGGAACTCAAGGTCGTCCCATGGAATTATGATTTCCTCTCTGACCCTGAACCTTACGACGGACTTTTCATTTCCAATGGACCTGGTGACCCTACTATGATACCAGAGACAGTGGAACGCATTGCGAAAGCCATGAAGAAGGCGGATGCGCCGATATTCGGTATTTGCCTCGGCCACCAGCTGATGGCGTTGGCCGCGGGTGCCAAGACGTCTAAAATGAAGTACGGAAACCGTGGTCACAACATACCGTGCACCGACGCGCTCTCCGGACGGTGCTACATCACGAGCCAGAATCACGGTTATCAAGTTGACACGTCCACCCTTCCCTCAGGCTGGATGGAGCTTTTCCGTAACGCCAACGACGAGAGTAACGAGGGTATCTACTGTCTCGACAAGCCCTTCTTCTCTGTCCAATTCCACCCCGAATCCACTCCCGGTCCTCGCGACACAGAGTTCCTCTTCGACGTCTTTCTTCAAAATATTGCTGACTGTGCAGCTACGAACTCACTTGTTCCTATCTTCATGCCTGGCGGCAAGAAAGAGGACAACGAGAGCCGTGTTCCGCGCGCTAAGGTGTCCAAAGTGATCATACTTGGTTCTGGCGGTCTCTCTATCGGTCAAGCGGGTGAATTTGACTACTCCGGTTCACAAGCAATCAAGGCTTTAAAGGAGGAGGGTATTTACACTATCATGGTTAACCCTAACATTGCCACCATTGCCACCTCGAAAGGCTTGGCGGACAAAATCTACTTCCTCCCTGTGACGCCCGAGTTTGTTCGCAAGATCATCAAGTTTGAGAAGCCTGACGGTATCTATGTCACCTTCGGTGGTCAGACGGCTCTCAATGTTGGTATCAAACTCAAGGATGAATTTGCGGAGCTGGGAGTGCAGGTGTTAGGTACCCCCATCCAGACGATCATCACCACCGAGGATCGTCAACTTTTTGCTTCTGCCATGGAGGAGATCGGAGAGAAATGCGCTGAGAGTTTTACTGCGACAAACCCCGATGACGCCGTTTCTGCTGCGCGCACTATCGGGTTTCCTGTCATTGTCCGTGCTGCGTACGCTCTCGGAGGTCTCGGATCTGGATTTGCACAGGACGAGGCTCAGCTACGTGCGCTTTGTAGCAAGGCGTTCGCGACGAGTCCCCAGGTGTTGGTTGAGAAGAGCATGAAGGGCTGGAAGGAGATTGAGTATGAAGTTGTCCGTGATTGTCGCGATAACTGCATCACGGTTTGTAACATGGAGGTGTGTGTCGCTATCTTATCTCGATGGTGAGAGGGAATACTCATTTCACCTCCAGAACTTCGATCCCCTTGGTATTCATACTGGTGATTCGATTGTTGTTGCGCCCTCCCAGACGCTCTCGGATGCAGACTATAACATGCTCAGGACCACAGCTATCAACGTCATTCGCCATCTCGGTGTCGTTGGAGAATGTAACATTCAGTATGCCCTTAACCCAGACTCACAGGAATACTGCATCATCGAGGTAACACTGGTCAGTTTTTCAACATTGCTTCTCTAACAATAAGCCATAGGTCAATGCTCGTCTCTCTCGTTCGTCTGCCCTCGCCTCGAAAGCTACCGGATATCCTCTGGCGTTCATCGCAGCCAAACTCGGTCTTGGTATCCCTCTGAACGAGATCAAGAACTCCGTCACGAAGGTCACTAGCGCCTGCTTCGAGCCCAGTTTGGATTACTGCGTCGTTAAGATTCCTCGCTGGGATCTGAAGAAGTTCAACCGTGTGAGCAGACTCCTGAGCAGCAGCATGAAGAGTGTTGGAGAGGTTATGAGTATTGGGAGGACGTTTGAAGAGACCATTCAGAAGGCGATCCGAGCTATTGATGACCAGTTCGCTGGGTTTGCCAAGGTAAAGTCTCATGTGTTCTATGTACGAATTGCGCTTATGAAGATTGATTCCAGAATGACTATGTAGAGGATATCGATACCGAACTCTTGAACCCAACCGACAAGCGTATCTTCGCAATCTCCACTGCATTCCATCGAGGCTACAGCGTCGACAAGATCTGGCAGATGACCAACATTGACAAATGGTTCTTGACCAAGCTCGAGAACATTTTTATGATGGAAAAGCGTCTCTCGTAAGTTACTCAGGACCTGTCCTTGGTCATCTTTTGACATCATTGAAAGGACCTGCAACGTGTCGACTATTTCATCGGCCGTTCTCCGCCAGGCCAAGCAACTTGGTTTTTCGGATCGTCAGCTGGCTAACTGCATGAGTTCGACCGAACTTGCTGTGCGCAGACTTCGTCAAGAGAACGGGATTGGTCCATTCGTCAAGCAAATCGATACCGTTGCTGCAGAATTCCCGGCTTTTACCAACTACCTCTACACTACATACAACGCCTTTGAGCACGATGTCAAGTTCGATGATCGAGGTGTCATAGTTCTTGGATCCGGTGTCTACCGTATCGGATCCTCTGTCGAGTTCGATTGGTGTGCGGTTCGGGCTATTAGGACATTGCGCGAACAAGGTCTCCCAACAGTCATGGTCAACTATAACCCGGAGACTGTCAGCACGGACTACGATGAAGCGGATCGTTTGTATTTCGAGAATATCAGTCTAGAGACCATCCTTGACATCTATGACGCTGAGCAGTCCCGTGGTGTCATACTTTCCATGGGCGGTCAGACCCCCAACAACATCGCACTTCCGCTCTATCGTCAAAACGTCAAGATCTACGGAACATCACCCGAGATGATCGATACTGCAGAGAATCGTTATAAGTTCTCCCGACTTCTTGATGCGATTGGGGTAGACCAGCCCCATTGGAAGGAGTTAACCAGCTTCGAGGAGGCTTTGGCATTTTGTGACAAAGTCGGCTATCCGGTGCTCGTGCGACCCTCGTATGTTCTTTCTGGGGCGGCAATGAACGTCGTGTCCACCGGAGACGACCTGGAGAATTATTTGACCCAGGCTACCGCAGTTTCCCGTGATCATCCCGTCGTCATCACGAAGTACATTGAGCAGGCTAAGGAAATCGAGATGGACGCTGTTGCCAAGGATGGGAAGATGGTCATGCACTACATCTCGGAACACGTCGAGAACGCTGGTGTCCATTCTGGAGACGCAACCCTTATCCACCCTCCTCAGGACCTCGACCCTGAAACCGTTCGTCAGATTGAGGAAGCCACAGCCAAGATCGGTAACGCCCTCAACGTCACTGGCCCCTTCAATATCCAGTTCATCGCTAAAAACAACGAGATCAAGGTCATCGAGTGCAACCTCCGCGCCGCTCGTTCTTTCCCTTTCGTCTCGAAGGTCACGGGCATTGATGCTATCGAAATGGCAACGAAGGTCATGCTCGACCTCCCCTTTGAGGCATACCCTGATACCGGTCTTCCTCCGGACTACGTTGGTGTCAAGGTCCCTCAATTCAGTTTCAGCCGACTCTCGGGGGCAGACCCCGTTCTGGGTGTTGAGATGGCTTCGACAGGAGAGGTGGCGTGTTTTGGACGAGACAAGTACGAAGCGTATCTTAAGGGTCTCATTGCCACTGGCATCATTCCGCCGAAGAAGAATATCCTCTTCTCGATCGGCAGCTATCGCGAGAAACTCGAGCTTCTTCCATCGATTCAGAAGCTGAGCAGTGCAGGATACAACATCTTCGCCACTTCTGGTACTGCCGATTTCTTGACGGAGCACAACGTTCCATGCAAGGTGTGTTTTCTGTTTGTTGCACAATGACGCTCTTTCAAACATTTGTTTGAAAGTACCTTGAGACCCTCGGCGAAGACAGCCGTATTCAGCAGAAGTCCGAATATTCCTTGACGCAGCATCTGGCCAACGACCTTATCGACATGTATATCAATTTGCCTTCTAAAAACCATTATCGTCGCCCCGCAAGTTATTCCTCTAAGGGATATCATACCCGTCGCATGGCCGTTGATTTCGCGGTTCCCCTAATCACCAACGTCAAGAATGCAAAAATGCTTGCCGAGGCTCTCATTCGCAGACTCCCACTCAATGTGTCCTCCGTAGACTCAAAGAGTTCACATCGGACACACTCCTTCCCTGGCCTTGTTAACATTTCTGCATTCGTCCCCAGCCTTATGCAGAACAGGAAGAATGTTACTGCCGTCACTGAAGCTTCCATCAGTGCCGGTTTCACAACTGCCATGATTCTTCCTTGGGATGGAAAGAGCACGATTGTCGATCGCCTTTCACTTGAGAGAGCTCAGGCTAGCGCTTCCGGGGCTGCAGCATCCAACTACACCTTGAGTATCACTGCCTCAGTAACTAACTCCCAGATTCTAGACGAGGAGACTCTTGCCGAGGTTAAATCCTTATTTATACCTTTTGGAGTTGCTGGTGCCAATCTACCTGTGTCTGCCGTTGCCGCGCATTTCAATACTTGGCCAGCCGACAAACCTATAATCTCCGACGCCAAGGGTTCCGATCTCGCATCCATCCTTCTGCTTGCCAGCCTTCACAGCCGCAGCGTTCATATCACTGATGTTTGCTCCAGCGACGATCTCCTCCTCATCTCTCTCAGCAAGGCCAAGCAGTTGAAAGTCACTTGTGATGTTTCTGTCTATTCCTTGTTCTTCACACGGGAGCAGTACCCTGATATGATCGTTCTTCCGACAGCGGCTGACCAAAAGCTACTCTGGAAAAATTTGGGCACTATTGACGCTTTCTCGGTTGGTCACGCCCCGTACAGGCTCGCTCATGTAAACAGGCAATCACCATCCCCAGCTTCTGGTATTGAGGAAACCCTCCCTCTGCTACTCACCGCTGTGACGGACGGTCTTCTGACTCTCGACGACATCCGCCTCCGCCTCCATGACAATCCGGTTTCCATCTTCGGCATCGCTGATCAGCTTCATACCAGTGTTGAGGTGGTTCTTGGGCGTAGAGCTCCTTTTGCAAAACGTTCGTCTGGTTGGTCGCCGTTGGACGGCAAGACAGTCTCAGGTGCTATTCACCGCGTTATCGTCCATGGCAACACGATTTTCCTCGATGGGACACTCTTGTCGACATCTGGAAGGGACGTGTCCGCTTCGTCCATGAGTCATCCAGCTCCTTCTGTCTCTACAGTCCCACGCCCATCGACGCCTGTTGTGAAAGATGTCGAACGTTCCGCCGTTATGGCGCTGCCTGTAGCTACTCAGGGGTCACCGGCCAATCAGCTTTATTCTCATACACTCCCTCATCCGAGTTTCCAGCGTCGTCATATCCTGACTGTCAAGCAGTTCACTCAGAAGGACCTCTACGATCTTTTCTCTCTCGCTCACGAGATGCGCCTCCAAGTGGAACGAAACGGCACCTTGGACATTCTAAAAGGAAAGGTCCTTTGTACACTATTCTACGAACCTTCTACTCGCACGAGCGCCTCCTTTGATGCTGCGATGAAGAGGTGTGGTGGTACGGTTGTCCAGGTCAGCGCGGATCGGGCATCGGTCCAGAAAGGCGAGACTATACCCGACACAATTCGCACACTCTCCTGCTACACGGACGCGATTGTAATGCGCCATCCTGATGTAGGAAGCGCGCAGTTGGCTGCCAAATTCTCGCCGGTTCCAATTATCAATGCTGGCGATGGTGTTGGGGAGCATCCCACTCAAGTAAGACTCATTTTAATATCTCGTTTCTGTTGTTGACGTATCTGTGCTTTAGGCTCTCCTTGACATCTATACGATTCGCTCCGAACTTGGTACTGTCAACGGGCGTACTATCACTCTTCTCGGAGATCTCAAGAATGGGCGCACCGTGCACAGCTTGGTGGCCCTTCTCTCCCTATACACCGTTCGATTGAACTTCGTTTCTCCCGCTGCGCTCTCGATGCCTTCTAGCGTTGTCACAGCAGCACGTAAGGCAGGCATTCCGGTTACCATCTGTGAGTCGCTAGACGAGGTGTTGGCCGACACCGATGTCTTGTACGTCACCCGCGTGCAGAAAGAGCGGTTCACAAATGAGGCAGAGTGGATGCAAGTGAAAGATGCTTATCGCGTGGATCACGCTGTCCTCTCGAGGGCGAAGGAGGACATGATCGTCATGCATCCTTTGCCTCGAGTCAATGGTATGAGAACCCCCTTACTTATAAGTCTACCTCCGTTCTGATGTGTATTGTTTCCAGAAATTGACCCAGAAGTCGACTTTGATTCGAGACGGGCAGTCTACTTCCGACAGATGCGCTATGGCCTTTTCGTACGTGTCTACTATCATCTTCCATATCGCCTTCCATGTGAACTCATCGTATGTTCTCCAGATTCGGATGGCACTCCTTGCCAGCGTCATGGCTTGATGATAGCACTTGAGTTTAGCTTCGAAGTTCATTTATCAACAATTAGAAAAATCTTGTGTCAAACAAAAGTAACATACCAGGGAGTCATCTATATAGCAGTTGATCATACACAGCACACAGCATTAGCACGTCAATGACGATTCAATCTATCTTTGTAGCAACCCATACGCCTAGATTCTCGTAGCAGAGGAATTGTATTCAATATCTATCAGAACCTTTTGAAATGAAATTTATATCTATTGTCTGTAGACTTGTATCCATTTGTTCTCGAGTATACATATGTAATGAGCGCTGAGCACGAGCTTGTGCGTAGAGGGAGTTTTGCTCGCGATTAAGTAAAATACTTATCCCGTAGTGGTAGCAAGTACCAGTCTCCTACTCTTAAAAGTGACTTGAAAGACCTGTCACAATACACATACTTCTGTGATGAGAAGACTACAGTGGCTCAAAAAACTGTCCCAATGTTTTATACCTTTTGAAAGATGACATTGGCATGAAGGATTGGGAGTATCTAAAATTTTGGTTAATTCATGTAAAATACTATGGCATCGCAGCTACAAATTGCATCTTAGCTTATGTAATTTAAACCAAAACTGATGGAGTAATGGCCATTTTAAAATATTCACTCATTGGGACAGTTTTTTGAGCATCTTCAACTTTGCAGATTTATCCCTATTTTAGTCAGAAAGAAAGAGTAAGTTGCATGTGGGAATATCAACAGAGTCATGTGACCATGTTTGGGTATATTTGGGAGTGGTTCAAGTTGGTTGAACCACATCTTGACCTTCAACCAC
>JABFYK010058517.1:0-14231 GCA_018849495.1 Termitomyces sp. T123_Mx157 | reverse complement strand
GCTTGCTACCTGACAGGTGCTCAGGTTGTGAGTGGCGGCCTTTGGCTTGGACTATCCACAGCCAACGTCTCCTCACAGGTTGTTCAGGCTCCTACGCAGCGCCCTTCCCTAGCCTGCTGCATCAACCCTACTTCCTACATGCCCTTGCCAGGCGTAGCCCCACTCTACCCGCCTCGACTCACCACCTTATGCACATTGCACCAACTGTCCTTGGTTGGGCCGCTTACCCCTTGCCCGCCACTTGCTTTGCTTGCCACTTGCTTGTTGTTTGCCGCCTCCTCAGCTCTGGGACATGCTGGCCACCATCCTAGTGTGAGAGAGCCACTCGCACATTGGCCCCTGCTTCTACGCGCACCCTGCCTACTGTTGACTCCGCCACTTGTTGCAGCTTGCCCCTTGTTTGCCACCTGCTTGTGCTTGTTGCTTACTTGTCACTTGCTGCCCTGCTGGCCACCTCTTCACTGGCTGACTTGTTGATCAAACCTCCTATTGCTGCCACCTCTGCCTAAAGTATATGGCGCTCTACAACTATGACCTGGCTTAAACCATTGTCACTATGCCATCACACTCCTTTTCTACACCCCCAGAGTCCCCGGCCTACGTTCCTTCAGACCACTCTACCTCCACCCAGGCTGCATTTATTTGCCTCCATTATGGATTGCCTGTGTGCAATGTTTCCCTACCCACCTGTACTGTGTCCATTGGGTTGCCGGACTTTGAGGGGGGGTGATGTAAGGAGACCAGTCCTCGGACCATGTTCCAACCCTAGTTCAGCCTAGTTTGCAAGCACTGACACTCTATCTAGTTGGGCTCTGGACTGCTGGACCCCTCCTTACTCCCTTCTATCTCAGCTCCTTGGCCTAGCAGGTATTTTGGACTTGGCACCTGATCTATTATTAGTATCTTATCTGATCCTAATACTACTGGACTGATTAGTCAATATGTCATAGTCATTGGCTCCGTACTTAGTCATGGGCTGTAGTCAGTGGCCTCTGGCTTAGTCAGTAGTTACTTAGTCATGCTTAGTCATACCTAGTAATTCTGTAGTATATAAGGCAGGCCTGGGGCTGAACAATAGCATGGTTCACAGGCTTATACATTGTTCCAGACTGTGAGCTCAGCCAGTGTGGCCCCTTGTCACTGCCCTTGCCCTCCACTCATCCCTTGTCTCCGGCTGGCCCCTTGCCCTCCGCTCGTCCCTCGTCTCTGGCTGGCCCCTTGCCCATTGTCAGTACCTCTGCAGGTTCACCCATGGTTGTGCTGATGGCTTGCTTGTTGCTTGCTACCTGACAGGTGCTCAGGTTGTAAGTGGCAGCCTTTGGCTTGGACTATCCACGGCCGACATCCCCTCACAGAACCCTCCCAACTGTAGCATATGATGTGTTCAGGGGGGTTGGTAGAATCAGATGGCAAGACAGTTGATGAGGACTCAGGAGCCATAGCAAGCAGAATCGCCAAGATAGAGAATAATGCAAGAGGACAATAGACCAAGAGTTAAGGTATGCAATGCTACACATGATAAAATCAGGTAGGGGCTTTGATCAAAAGGTGGTTCCAAGGTCTGGTATTGATAACTATTAGAGAGTCATCAACAATATACCCATAACCTGTTAGAAGTCAGACCTATGAACAAGTGTAAGTTTACTCCCTCAGTTTGATAGAATTGACTGCATTAGACTGTACCTATGAACAAGTGTAAGTTTACTCTATAGGTACAGTCAGTCTATATGTAAATAGAATGATACATTCAGTCACTCACCCCTCAGTCCAGTAGAATTGACTGAGGGGATTGTCTAATGTAGCTGTATATATACAAGTGTGTAGAACAATGAGAATATGTAGATAGACAAAGTGTATGTTGAAGACAAAGCATTGGTGACAGTGGCCAGTGGCCCTGTGTGACAAGTGGCTAGTGTGATATGTGAAATGCTAACAGAGTACTCATGCACCCTGAGCAAGTTTGGTTGCTCAGGCATCTGATATATGAGACCAGGCCTCATATCACCATGTGCAAGCGAATTTATGCTGCTCTGTTGTTACATGAGTTCCATTAGATCTTCTACTACATGCAGCCAGACCAACAAGATTGGTCCATGCACTGCACATTGGACATTCCACATAATGAGTTAGAAACTCATCTTTCTCAGGGTAATCAGCACTGAGTACTGGTGTCCCTCTCATTGCATCAAGAGGCCATGATGGGCTGCCTCAACAACAACACCTGGGGAGCAGAACTCAATCAAGTCCTGCTCAAACAACACTTTGATATCAATGCTTGGGTGCAGTATATACTGCCCATGGCCACCCAGGTTCACAGAACCTGTACTCCAGTGTGGCAATTGATGTGTCATTACAAGTAAATCACAGGTTGGTCTTTGGCTATGTGCTTGGTTGGGCCCTAGTCCTGACATTGGCTCATATTCATGCAGCCTATATGAGGCTGTTTGCATTGGTAGCAGCCCAACTCCTGCTATATGCAGATGCAATTGAGGCCTATAGCCAAGAACTGGGGACACCATTTGACCCCTTCAAGCCATACATGTTCTCTCTGAGTAGGCTCTACATCAAGCCTAATCAGGTGAGCAACCTCAGCCAAGTGGAGGTCATTCAACACCTCCTGGCCAATCACATTCCCCCATCATGGATGAACCACATGTATACCTATGGTATATGCTATTTGGATCACCACTGGTCAGAGAGTGCCTTATATGCAGCCCTGTTCACACAGGTTGACAATGAGCAACATTGTTGTTTTAGGCACTTTGAAGAACCACCATATCTTTGGGGGTATGCAGGGGAGCAGCCATCTAGCCCTCCAGCTTTGTCTACCACATCCACTCTGGTTGTGACTGCACTTGAGCCTATGGTGCTCAACCCTGTAGAAGGATCCTCCTCCCTTGCCATATCCAGACCAGAGGAGACCCAACTGGTCCCTCTAGCTCCTGCTCTGCCTGCAGTGGCAACTAACATTGCTAAATATATAGGCCCAGGACTGGAGTCTAGCAGCTTTAATGAGATGGCCAACATTGTATCTGAGTGCTGGGCTGATATGGTGAGCAGTGAGGAAGCCTCTGTCTCTACTATGGACAAGGCTGCCAGATGAACTACTTATAGTAGTTCATCATCATTGTAAACTTACACAAGTGGACTGAAGTCTACTCCAGCTGCTATTGGCACACGTAAATGGGCTGACATGTGACCTTTTCCAACTAGGCCACATTTCTTATAGGACTATTCAGTCCTACACTTCAATTCTAAAACATACAGGCACAATTTAATTGCACCTTGGTGCAGACTTATAGAGTGGGATGCTATATCCCACCCTATTCTTTTTGTTCCCTCTTGGATGAGACTAACTATTAGTCTCAAAAGGAGAGTATGTAATTGAGGCAGGCATTGCCCTGTTACCTAGCATATATTCACATAGTATATTATCTAATATATTACTCATGGGGCTGCATTGATTGATGTGGCCTACTTATGTATTATTTTCACCTTACATGAGGCAGCACATTACTTTCACCTTCATAGTACAGAATCACATCTGGTTTTGAACTATGTTGTGTGAACTATGAGTTGCATGACCTGTAACAGAAATGTTACAGCTATTGATCAGTCAAAGAATATTCTATTCTGGCAACTAGCTTATATACTACATCTGTGGCTATGCTATGACTAATACTATATGTAGTAAGTGGCCTGGGTATGCTAAGCACTCTGACTAAGATAAGTAAACAATACAACAAAAGGAGATATAGAGTCTGATGTCTATGGCAGGTGACTAATACTTGATGGGTATGGAGCAGGAGAAGGCAGGTGGCTGGTCTGGTAAGTCCATGAGGCTAAGCCCAAATAGAGTGGAGTTCCCTAAGAAGGATTGTTCCCTTATATTAGAGCAGCCTTGAGGGGCAGAGTGCTTGGCCACCAGAGCATTACTATGCAAAGGAGTAGTTTGGGGAGTGGTGACTGAGTACCCTTCCTCTATAGCAGCTAGTCAGTGTTTGATGGCAGTGAGAGTCAGCTGTAACTGCTGCATAGTAGCCCACCAATTGGCACTCCAGTGAGGGGTCTGAGCAGGCCCACTGCCAGAGACCAAGAGATGCCAGAAGCAATGCTAGACATGTGAGCAGAGGGAGATGCCATAGGGGAGCAAATCAAAGGAGTAGAGTTAGAGTTAGAGTCAGAGGACATATATAGTAGGGAGTAGGGTTAGATGTTGTAGGCTAGGGAGATGGACAACATAGGAGACTGAACAACCTGTAAGGGAACAAATGCTCTGTGAGTAAACTCAGCAAGAGCAGGCATGCACAAGCAACAAGCAAGAGTCAAAGGGTACAAAGGCAGCTAAAAGGTGGACAAGGAGTGAATGCAGCAAGCCAAGCACAAGTAGCAATGCTTGGGTTCTTGCAGTTGGATCAATGGATAGACCTGGTGAGCACTGCTATTGTTTGGTCTGAGGATATTCTATTCTGCAGACCATCCTACCTACTACATCACTAGAAATGATGACTAACATAACTACTTCATTTGTCTGCAGTATGTATGGAAGCCAGGCTAAAAATTAATCTATACTGAGTAAGGCTTGAGCATGTGATTCATGGAAGGCAACTGATAAGGATAGAAAGGTGTAGGGCCTGTTAGGCAGCATGTCAGATGAGCTAGAATGGTGGATCATCCTCAGACTAAGCCTGGAATAGAGTCAAACAGTCCTAAGAAGACCATCCCCTTACACTATCTAGCATAAGTTTGAACTAACCACCAGAACCTCAAGTACTTCTGGACAGCAAAGAAACTCAAACAATACCAAGCTCAATGCTCCTTGTACCTTACAAACTTCAATTTTATGCTGCAGTACAAGCCTGGACAGAGTATGGATAAGCTTGACACCCTAAGCAATAATGACAACATTGTTCTCTTCCAGCTAGAGCTCTTTGTAAACCGTGCTCATGAAGGGATCATAGCCCAGAAGGGTGGTGTAGCTCAAGCAGCTCAGGCTCTTCAAGCATGACAGATATGCACAGATGAGTGGAATCTACAAGATAGGCTTCAGACCTTCCAGGGAAGCATCTATGTGTCAAATATCCCTAAGCTTTAATGATACATTGTAGAACAGCACCACAAGTCCTAAGATGCTAGACATTTGGATAGGTAAAAGATTTTCAAGCTCATATTGCAGAACTACTGGTGGCTGCAGATGTTCCAGTACATAGGCACCTATACCAGCATATACCTCAGTTAGTGTAACAATTGAGGTAATTCCAAGTTCTGCTTCTCTATATATCCATTGTTCTGTGTAGTTTTTCCTTCTCCTCTCTATTTACTTCTGCACTGCACCTCTACTAACATGTGCTGCACATGTACTCACTGCATACCATAATTCTCTGTCCAACAGAACTGTTACTTCCAATTGCCTTCATCATCAGTGCCCACCTAATGTTCTTCTGGTATCATTTGAGACTTGCTTCAAACTGTGTGCTGCAGGCCTTGAGTACAACTTGGATGCCACAGATTTTGTATCTTTTGCTTTTGCCATTGTAGGACTGGTATCAATTAGTTGACTCTTGATGTATATCTGTAGGTTTATCTGTACTTATCATGCAATGTCAGTGCTTCCACATTTTTTTACTCTTTGAAACTAGTGTATACTCACCAGAATAGTATGTATATGTATTTCTGAATGTCTGTCTATGCTTCATTGGTTGTAAGTGGTTGTCAGTTCCCATTGAAGTTTATTCTTCATTCAAGTGGCAACCACAAGCTGTCCAAAATCAGCATGGACTGCCACCTGATGGTCTGGTTGCTTCCAGTCTAGTCATATGATCTGCTCCATGGCTGTTCAAGAAGCTACTATCAGGAGACCAGGCAACTCGTGCAACGGAATCGTGACGAGGTGCATGCATATTGGTGGTGAGTTGGTTCTGAACTTCCGAGTGGGATCTAGCACACAACCCTGAAGGGAACAAAGGTTCCATCCGTAGGTTTGTTGCGCATATACACGACCTCCGAGTCGGACCTTGATGGTTCCATTGGTATTTGACAAGACACTTCATTCCTTCAGTCAAGCCCAGGGCAGGCTATTCTCGGCGTGATTTCTCGGCGGTATGGATTTCTGTCATACATGTGTACCTTTTCATCGTTGTGCATTGCTAGGAGTGACTCAAATAAGCTCCTGAGCAGCCGTTTGAAGGAGCACCGAGTACGGGAGTGGCAGGTCGTGTGACTCAGGAGTGGGGATCACGGATTGGAAGTATCGTTGGAGACGGGCCGATGGTTCATCTGGGAGGGCGCATGTGTGATCAGTAGGATGAAGATGAGCGGCGTTCATCTCCAGAAAAAGGTCAACGAATACGGAATCACATCATCGCCGAACTCCTAATGATAAAGTAACCACGCTGCTCCCCACGGCGATCGAAGCGGCACCCAGCAAACGTGCATCACAGGAGCCAATGAGAATGGAGAACAGAGGGTCGCGTGCAGAAAACACGTTTCTACGTGCACACGATAACTGTTGCCTCAGTCCGTATCAAAATGTGGGCCTCGTCCGCTGCACACGACCACGATGCCACAATCCCAGCCCAACCCTGATCGTCGCGCAAAGCAGACTGAGCGGGCCACCCAACGCACTATCCTCCCACAACCTGCCAGCCCATCCAGCACTGAGGGCTCCGAGTTCGAGCCCAACTTCGTTCAAGCCCCTGTCAAGCGCGGACGTAAGCCTGGACCGCTCTCGCGCGCAGCAAGGGAGACCCAGCGCAAGCTCAACCACTCCATTATCGAAAAGGCCCGTCGGACAAAGATCAATGATGCCCTCACCAGCTTGAAGCAGCTTGTACCCGCTGGCTACGGGCAATTGTCTCCGCAGCCGGCTGACGAGGACGAAGAGGCAAAGAAGAAAAAAGGAAAGAAGGAAGAGAAAGAGTACAAGCTTGAAATCCTCGAACGGACTGTTGTGTTCCTCCAGGACCTCCTCAAACGCGTCCAAGTCCTCGAAGCCACCGTCTCTTCTTCACCCAACGATTGCTCTCTCTCTGCCAAATGTCCTTCCTCAACCTCGCACACAGAGCCCAAACGCAAACGGTCTCTTTCGTCCCTGGAGCCCTTCCCCAAACGTCCACGCCTCCCCACGCCTCCACGCCTCCCACCCATCTCCTCCTGGCTTCCCAACCCCGACCCAGTCCCAGCGCCAATGTCAGTGCCAGCCAGACATATCGACATCGACCCACAGCTCCTCGACACCGCTGCCCAGTTCTCCTCTTCAAACAATGCAACGGGTCACGTATCAGTGACGGGCCTACCATCCCCGCCCGCATCAACCCACTTTGCTCCACAAAAACACTCTTTCTCTTCGTCCGTCCCGACGCTCCATCTCGGCGCTAGTGCCAGTTCGAGTGCGAGTCTGTCTAGAGGGCCGGGTCCGGGGAAGCCTTCGTACTCCACACCATCCGAGTCATCTCGCACTCCGCTCCTCCATACGCCTGAAGACGAGAGTGCGGCATCGTTGTTGTTGCAGATCAGTGCTAGATGTAGTGAGCCGTCGCCTACGCTGGCTGGTGATGGACATCCCATGGTACCCCAGGCTTCCCGCGTTGAAACAGGAAATGGCAATGTGCAGGCGCAGACGCCGGGCAGTATGTTGGGGCTTGATCAAATTGGGATGGCGAGGAGAGGAAGTGATCGTAATCAAATTAAATAGAGGGTAATTTCTTGTTTCTCGTTCGATAATCTTGTGTACAATCAGCCAGGTAGAACATGCATGGGTCCAAGTCTTTATTAATATTAATTATTGCGCGGTTGGCCATCCTGGACATTGTGAATCTGTGGTTGTACACCATTGGAGCCAACTAGAGACGTCTCTCTTCTGTGACATACAACCTCAGTTCTCCCGCCCTCTTCCTTTCCGAACAGCTCTCTTTACACGACCGACAACAAGCTCACTGCATCCACGGCTCAGCCCCAAACACAGGCAACCACACGGCGCAGTCCTTACGTAATCACGGCCATCAGTGAAGATTACCGATTACAAGATCAAGACTCGATTAACCCAACTTTTGAAAAACTTGAAACAATTACCTCAACCAGCTTTTTCTATGGCCAAGGAATCCCCGAAATCTTCCAAGTTGATCTCTGCAATGATTCGAACAGCAGAGTCTTACAGGTATCCCTATCAAGCAAGGTTGATTTCGCTCCAGCTGTGGGTGACGACCTTCGAGTTCCCTCCCGAGATAGAAAATATGATTCTTGAATGGGCGGCACGGAAGTTTTCCGGTAAAGCAGCCACCCTAACAGTCTTATGCAGGCACATACATCCATACGTTGAATCCGTCATCTATGAAAGTCTACTCATAGATCGCAATTCAGACAAAGTGCCCCGAACTTGTGGTCAATGTATGCATCTTGCAAACCCTACTATCACATCCACCAGAGTTTTTTGTGGCACATGTCCATAACATTTGTCCATAACATTGTTATCAGTATGAATGTACCGTGAAAACCATTCTATCCAAATGCACTGCTATTCAACACCTAGTTCTAGCCTGGGTGCATGGTCATGGTTGCAGATTAATGGTGACTACAACAGCCTGAGGACAGTCCTTCTGGACATGTCTAATCTCCCTGGCCAGATACATGAGGGTTGGATTCAAGACATTGAAACAACCCTTTCCACCCTTCCTTACTTGAAAAGATTGATGTTAAACACATTTAAAAGCTTGATAGATGCAGTCAAAGGTTGGAGGACCAAGGACCACATAGATCAATTGGAACATAGAGTGCGCATGGAGGCATCTCTATAGAGGCAAGATCTGCCCTTAAAAATCTGGTAGGGTGGCTATACTGGGCCTGTGCTCTTGACAAAAGATGAGGATAGGAGTGTCACTGATGGTTCCAATGTAATTGCAGGTAGGGGTAAGTAGATATATTTATTTGCTCATCTAGTGACTATCCTGCAAGGAAGACCAAATTTTTGCCTAGACAATAGGAGACCTGTACAGACTCGATCACTCCATTGGAAAAGGCCCACAGAACAAAGATCCAATAATACTCTCACCAGTATGAAGCAGCTGCCAAACCTGGAGAACAACAATAGAAAGGCCAGATAAAAGACCAAAGAGAAGAAAGGATTTAGGCCTAGTAGCCTGAAATACTCAAATGTCCTCCCATATTCCTACCAGATCATCTCAAACACATTGAGGTTCTTGAAGCCAGTATCTCTTCTTCACCTGACATCTTAATTCCTAAACATGTTGTAAGGCCAAAACAATTGATATGTGCATATACTATTCACCATCTCTAAGACAGAAAAGGCAGATCAATGCTAACAATGTTTCCTTGCAATTGACAGAATGGAGACAAGCTCCAAGATATCCCTCTGTCTCCACAAGTACTAGTGCCTTAAAAGTCTTGAATACCGAAATAAAGGTAGTGGGTTTTATATGTTATGACTATGGTTGTAGTTAATCAATTGCAAATGTTTATTCTTACCTATGCTATCTCACCCAAATACTGGTCCCCTTGATCACTCACAATAGCATCAAGCAAATAGTATGAATAGGTGATAACTTCAAAGCAGTGCACTTGTACTAGTAAAGGATCTCCGAACAGATTGAAAGAGCATTTCTTGATAGGTTAGATATTTTCATATTATCATCAGAGTAAAGGTGAGTAATCATGTGAGCTGTTTCAACATCCTGTACTGTTATCAAGTACAAGAACACTGCTTTGAAGTCATCATTCTCATAATCTGTTTAAGATTATTTTCAGTGATCAAGAATACCAGTATTCAGGTTAGATGGCATGATCAAGTTGAATGACTTGGGTAAATTACAAATAGCCAAATTATCAGTCAAACTTGAAGAAAATCACAATATATGAAGCCTACTGCCTCAATTTGAACTTCACCAACAATCTTGTTATCTTCCCATCCCATTCAAGACCTTAGAACCTTGTTAAAAACAAGCCAAGTAGTCAGTAGTAATAAGTTGCACCCACTTCCTACTGATGTAACCAATAGCAAGAATTATAGCACTCTCTAAGATGAAATTATTCATAGGCATACAAGTCTTTATTGTTGTATTGGCATATGCATCCTCCCTCATTGCTGCATATGCTGATGCTGATGAGACTTGAGTTCAAGTTGTCAGCACTGTCTACATGAATAATATTCTGAAAAAGTAACAACTATGAAGTGACTGATCTCTGCTAAAATCAATGATTGTATCTTGCTGAATGACACACAATATATCTCAACCCTGGATTAGGAAGTAAACTAGGATACATAGATGGATGGTGGTTGAATGGGAGATGGAGGCGAATTCTAAGACATGTTTGTGGTACTGAATTTAATTGGTACAAGTATGTAGAAAGTGAAGGGTGGAGAATCTATGGATTTTGTCATTAATATGACCAAAAATCTAACAATAGTCTGTGTGAGCCATTGCAAGATTCAAATATGGCACTGAACCCAGAACCACAATTCTTGTGTGGTAAAAGAAATTCAAAAACACCTTTTTCTTCTACTAATCATGCATCTACTAGTAGACCTATAAATGATTACAAGTCCATGTATAGTGACTTGTCTATGTCTTATCATTTATCACACTGTATACAGTCTTTCAAAAGTGCACCATTGCATTAGACCCAAGCTACAAACTTGTTTGTGTCCAAGAAAGCATAATTCCAAAAGCTTAGAAAATCATGACAGTATTCTATATAGGACAGACATCCTTTACAAACAGCATGTATGATGTGACACCATTATTATAGCTATACATTGGCTTTGTTGATCATTGAGCACCAGATATAGTAGTTCCAGCAGGCTCACACATCACTCCTCAATTTATATAAAAGGTGGCCAGCTTTCAACAAGCAATTATGTCAATTGATACAAAATTCAACATCAAAACCTTTCCCTCTTGCAACTTGGACACCATTGAGTCAACAATAACCTGTTGTGGGCACAAATAAAGTGGACTGCACTCAGGCTGGTGCAGGCTGCACATTGACTGGATTGATATTATATTTTCTGCTACATAGCATGCAAGAAGCATCTTTAGGAGATGGATTGAGATAGAGGAATAGAGTAGCAACCTACCAGCAACAGGGATGCCTTGTGATGTCTTGCTTGGGATTCCAGTAGCTTGCATGACTGTGACCAGGACAAGTAATACAGTCTTTAAGGCAATGACAAGGAATTTCATGTTGGGGTACTGCCTCAACCGAATCAGTACACTAGAGACATTTGAAGACTATGAATGGTTGACTCACAGTTGCTTGAGGTCCTAAGTAAGTGCTTGGGTTATATGAGAGAAGTGTTGACCTATCTGTAGCCATTACTCTCTTATATATGGACAACCTAATCAAATACATCTGCCATCTACACATGATCTTTACACAAGTCATGATAAGTGGATCATAATAGAGGTAAAATTGTGCATTTGTCTATCTATATCATGAAAGTATATTAGGTGGGATTCTGAGACTGAATGGAAAGCAAACAGCAAAGGGCCCTTGACTTGAGAGGGTGAATGGAACACAGTATCCATATTATTAGGATATGCAATGCCAACAAGTCAACACAATATACTCATGAGATATCAAACTCCTAGAATAAGTGACCAATGACATGCAAGCTCTATGGAAGTATCTGTACTAACTGTGATATTAGTGGAGCTAGCCTAATACCAAAGGATAATGCTGACTATGAAGAGTAGGGGTGGTGATGCCAAAAGGGGCACAGGGAGATAAACTTTTGTTACTTATGACAACAACAACAACTTTAAGACACTATGCTCATGGTAGAACTGCGCAAGTGTCAATTTTGGAAATTTTATCAGTGGAACTGAGGATTGAGTCAAGATGAGCCCATTGGCAGGTACTTGAGTCTGGCTCTCAGAATATTTACAAACTGTGCTGTGCTGCTCAAATTCTAAAGGAAAGCCAGCCTGGATTCTCTCTGTATTCTAGAATACAGTGTACCACACACTACATGCTGGGCAGACAAAAATATGAGCACATATATTGGGTGAGCACAGTTAAAGCACAGATTTCTGCAGGACCATGTGTAAGGCAAAGACCAATGTATCATGTATGTGTATTGTGCATTGAGGCCAAAGGCCAAACAGAGATCCAGAAGTTGTTGGCAGTGGTTGTGTATCACAATCAAGAAGCTCCTACAGTAAATATCAAAATAAGAAACAAAGCCATGGAACTGATGAAAGTAAAAAGATACTTAAATATTGATGGAAACAGACCACCCTGGACCTCAGTGGCTGATAAACTGATTGGATTTAACATTGCTGAAAAATGGAATGTGTCAGATAGTATATCCTTCCAGAACACATTCCTTCAATACCTAGAGGTAGATGCAAGACCAGGAGAGGAAGGGATTCCTTCCTCCCTGCAGAGAAGGTTTAAAACAGCCTGCAAGTATGGTGTCACCTTTGAACCTCTAACACTAGAAGATAACCCTAAAAAAAGATGCCCTTCTGGTTCCATCTAGCAATGAAAGACATGAAGTACCTGAGACTAAGTTCAGCCACAGCCCAATGCTTGAAAATAGACCATAGAGTAACAGATGTGTGAAAGACAAGAAGACTGGAAGACCTAATAAACACTGAAATAAGCACACAAGATAAAGAGAGACAAAACTGCACCTGCATAAGCTGTGAAACTAAAAGACAAAAGGGCTGCAGAAACCCAAACAAGTGTGGCACTCTGTCAAGAAACCTGCTAGACAAGCTGGAACTGAGATGGAACCCAGAAGCCCCTTTGCAATGGATTGTGCCATTACAGAAGGAGATTGAGGTAGATTTAGAGGTGAAAGAATCCTCTTTTTTTGACCCAGATGTGATGACAAAACAGAATCTTGGGGATAGGATCCTCACAAAGGATCAAAAAGCCCAAAGCATAGACAATGTGGACTATGCCAGGAAAACCCCTGAAAATTCTACAAGAGTAACTGTTTTTACTGATGGGCTCATGCTCAAAGAATGGGAGTGTCAAAGCAGTAGCAGGGGCAGGTGCATGGTTTGGTCATGAGGATACCTGAAATTTGGCCCCAAAACTCCCTGAAAAGATTGAACAATAAAACAATGCTGGTGAAGCTTTTGCTGTACTGGCAGCAACACAGAAGGTCCCACAATATATGTCACTACATATTATCAGTGACTCCCAGCTATTGATAGACAGTCTAACTAAGCACCTAAAGGAGAGAGAAAATGATGGCTGGATAGGGTCTGCTAACAAAGAACTAATGAAATGCCTTGTGGCAAGTCTAAGAGAGACAAAAGGCATCACCATACTAGAGAAGGTGAAGGGCCACTCAGGTGTAGAAGGAAATGAGGGTACTGATAGGCTAGCAAATGAAAGGTCCAGAAAACTTGAGCCAGACAACTCTGTGGGTACTATTATCCCAGCCCCTTTTGAGATATGTGAAGCAAAACTGGCCACAATAAAACAAGTGAAGATATACCAGGTAATCATAGAAAGCATGAAAACCCCACTGATGAGGAGGACAAAGACCCACCTTGACATGACCAGATGGGCAATAAAAGACATAAATGATGAAGCACCAACAGATGAAAGAATATGGCTATCACTAAACTTGAAGGATGAGTCAATAAGCAGGGAGGCCAGAGCCTTCCTATAGAGAGCAATGCATAATGCATACAAAGTAGGCAGCTACTGAGAGCACATAAATGAGTATGAACACAAAGCCCTATGCATCCAAGGTAAAGTAGTGGAGACTTTACAACACATCCTGATAGAGTGTAAGGTATCAGGCCAACAAGTAATGTGGGCCCTAAAAGAGAAAGCACATTGGATGAGGAGAATACCCCTTCACAAAATCCACCCTAAGCATATGGCTAGGCTGTGCAATCATATCAAGAAATGATAATGGGGGAAAGAAATTAAAAGCACACAATACTTCTCAACCATTGTGGCATCTGAAGCCACACACTTGATATTGAAGATGAGATGCAACTGGCGAATCATAAAGGAGGCTGCTGGAGAAACTCCCAAGCAAGAAAGAAACAACAAACAGATTTAAAGCTGCCATCCTAAAGAGACTGAAATTAGACTGCCTGACAACAGACAAAAAATGTCTAGGCAGGAAGGCAACAAGTGTCGAGGTAGTCAGAAATACATGGAAAAGCTTCCTGCCAAAGGACAGCGACCCCCTCTAGTCCTGGAGAAAAGGACTGGGTATAGGAATAAGAGCTGACACTGGCCAC